>JAUTDX010001629.1:0-74813 GCA_030844895.1 Ambrosia x helenae | reverse complement strand
TTGTCCGCGAGCAGGTGAAATGTGGGCATATTCGTGTATTGCATGTTCCATCCCGTCATCAGATTGTTGATATCTTCACAAAGGTCTCCCTCGAGTTCTATTTGACGATTTTCGGACCAGTCTCAACATTGGTCCTCCCGACGTTTCAACTTCGGGGGTATAATAGCATATGTTATATATGTAAATTATTAAATGTAAATATTGTGTAATTATTCTCCTCCTCAATTATAGGAGACCGTTTGTATTATTTAAGGATTGGAAATCAATGAGATGAAACAGGTTGAATCTCCCTTCTCACAGTTAGAACGCACCATAAAGCCTATTCTAGCAATTTTGATATTAACCAAGTTCCCAAATTTATCATGACAACTTATGAACCTCTTATAGACTTACTTAAGTTCTAGGACCTGCTTTTAAATCACAAACCAAGGCTAATTTGTTGTTCTAATTTAATCACAAAACCTAACCGTACATGCCCTAAAAATCACATTTAAGCGACTTTTATAGCATGTTTGCACTGTAATCATTCGTTACTATGGTAAACATATTATACACCTTAAATAAAGACTTTTGTACTCATTTTAACATTAAATAAGTTGTTTACATCAGATATATAAATAAGTGTCCTAGAAGCGTAAAACTTGTCGAAACATGCAATTTTGCGCATCTTTTGTAAACATACCTAAAATTTTAACTTAGGTCTTTCATATATACCTTATTACACTTTATTTTACATCAAAATATGTTGCAAAAATCTGTGTTCTAAATCAGTTTTAGAAAATCTACTTCGAAAGCTCATATCTTGGCGTTTCAAGCCGATATAAACATGTTTTGATCGTACATGCAAGGTCTCCCAAGCGTGTAGATCATATCTAGACTTGTTTTGCACTATTTTAGGCTTATGAAAACTATTAAAAACATATTCATGATCAGATCTGTAAATAAGCTTAATATCACTCAAAACTCATCATCAAGTATTGCACAAACATGAACTTATAGCTCCAACAAGTCTCAAGTCAATATCCTCATCCTTATATCATTTATCTAGACCTTCATAAACATCAAAATCTCTTTTCACGTCAGATCCCTATTGCATGGTAACAAAATCAAAGGATCTAAGCATAAACTATCATCTAATCATATAAACAAACATTTCCACACATAAACACATACACACACATATGGTTCATACACACACATATACACACGGCACACACACACACGTGTAATTTCATCACCATTTTCATTTTATCTTATTCCCATTGATTGTTTTACAAAGCCCACTTCAATGTCTTTGATTATTTCGTGAAAAAACTTGATCAAAACAGAAATATCTAAAGATTTAAGTATGTTTTTAGTTTATAAACATAGCTTTATAAACTATTCAAAAGAGGTGGGTTTTGATGTTTTTCTTTCTCTTAAATCTTGGATTTCCAGCTCCAAATCACCAAGAACACTTAACCATTGATGTTTTGGAGTCCATTTCTTAACAAAATGATCAAAACAATAAGATTATAGTGGTGGTGGGAATTTTTGGCCAAGAAGAAGTTGGATGGTTTTGGTTAGTGTGTGTTGTAGAAAGTGTAAGATGAAGGTAATGAAGGTGTTGGTGGGTTTTTATGGGGAATGGGTTTAGTAAAAATAATAATAATAATAATAATAACAACAACAACAATAATAATAATAATAAAATATTATAATATGGGGAGGGGTGTTGACCGGTTAGGGGGGGTTGGGTATTATATTTTTTTTATAAAGTTTATAACATAATATACCATCTCACAATTTATAAAAACCCCTATATATTAATTAGTTAAGGTTTTTACCCATTTGTTCAATAATAATATTCCCCGCATACCAATATTCATTTTTAGATAATTTGATTATATTTGAGGTTTCCATTCCGTACCGGGTCTTGAATTCACGTTAAAATTCTAAAACGCGTAACTAATAGACCTTAACGATTTAAAAACCACAAATTATAATCTATATTGGTTTTAATAATATTTTCATCCGAAAATATTATTCCATGCCAAACCAAGCATCACGAGATAATTTTCAATTTTTTTAATATTAACCGAGTCGTCACCAACATCCAATACGGGCAACTTATTAGTGAATGATTCGGAAATTCCTAAAATCCCAACTAATTCCTCAATTATTATTTGAATATTGCTAATGTATTTCTCACGACTCTAATTATTCCTATTAATTCTAACACGTATTGCTCGTTATAATTTCGATAATTATTAATATATGCGAATAACACTCGAATTTGGCAATTGTCACAATTAGTACTAACGACATCAAACATTTTTTTTGGTTATGTCGACATGCACATGGCAATCCAGAACTCGTCATAAGTTGGTGATCACAAGTCTTATTTGTTCTCCTAAATTATTTTATCTTATTAAGCTCAAGGAGCAACATATCGATCGTTGCATGGGAAACCTTACCGAGTATGTCTTGAATAATCGGTAAGTCATGGTGCACCATTTTCTGTGACCGAACTGACTTCGAACGAGTGGTTTATTTCTATGCGCTGTGACTCCATAACTTTGTCTATAAGCATCACAAGTGCGTGGAGTGAGCTATTCAGGCCCTTATTTTCCCTCTTAAACATTGCATGTTGACTCTCAACTCTGTTGGTCGTACTCTGACCAAATGTATAGTTTGTGTGTGTCCATGCTTGCACAAACATTTCTTTACAATCTTTGAGCCAAACTTCATGCATGTATTAAAAAACCTCTCTAAAAAAATAGAATAATGATATCAATAAAGAAAATATGTATGTATGTATGCATGCATGCTTGTAAAGTAAAAAAATTATCATATATACCCTTTCGACCATCCTCACACAGTCGTTGATAGAGCCGGTCAAGGTTGTAGTCGTATATTTCTGGCCTAGGAGATTTACATAGTCGAGCCCAAGAACTCAAAATTATTTTCCAATCTTCATTTGAAAATCCCTTTTTATAATACTTTGCAATATTTTATTTAATATGCCGCCTGCATAGCAGCAGCAACAACAACAACAACAACAACAACAACAACAACAACAACAACAACAACACAACAACAACAACAACAACAACAAACAACAACAACAACAACAACAACAACAAAAAACAATAATAATAATAATAATAATAATAAAATAATTATAATAACAATATTTTGAGAGATGTGCTACCTTCATACATTGTTGTAGAACTCGCTAGGGCGCTAGTCGATCGGTTGGGTATCGACTAGGGATTAATCAAGATTAATCGGGATTGGATTTATATATATATATATATATATATATATATATATATATATTCCAAATTTATACATATGTAATGCTAATTTTTTACCTTATATGTATAAATTTAGAAGTTTAAGGGCTAAATGAAAACTATTGAATATGGAGGGGGTTAAATATTAAAATACCTACACTTAAATAACCCTAATCACCTCCATCGTTCACTATATCCAGTTTTTTCCTCCCCATTCCTTATTCATCGTAAGGAACCATAAGACGCAACTAGGGTTCATGGAGTTTCATCGATGTTGCTTCTAAATCATGGATTATCATCTAATTTTGAGGTAAGAACTTGTTTTATTTGATCAATTTGCTCCGGTTTTGCGTCATTCGAATTCATTTGTTTACTTAATTTTGAGTTTTTTAGGTCTGACTAGGACCAATTTGGTCCAATTAATCGGTGATTAATCGCAACACCGATTAATTAATTGATTAGCCCAAAATTAATCAGTAAAGTGAGGGGACTAGCGATTAGTCACCGATTAATCGGGATTTTTACAACCTTGCCCGCATAGCAACATCGAAGCTTTTGGGAAAACTCTATCGCATGCCTTCATTAAAGCTAGATCTTATCTGTAATTATTACACGTGGCTCCACACACTTTTGCAGCAGATCTCTGACCTCTGTAGCACCCATACATAGTTATTCGTTTTTCTTTAATAATAAATGCATAAGCGATACAAAACGACTTGTTTGTCGATGTCACACCCACACCTTGAACAAACGGGATTCTATTCTCGTTTGTGTTGTAGGTGGAGTCGACCAACAACACATGTGGGAAGGCACGCCACAGATTGTACGAGACCAAATGTACAAAGAAAATATCCTTAACAACATTTGTTTCCGGATTCTGTCGGGTGTAGTATGTAAATTTCTTTTAAACCAAGATACTCTCTAGTATCTGCATAACAATAACAATAATAATAATAATAATAATATTTAATAATAATACCTGCATTGGAGTTTGGTCGTCGTAATTGTGTGTTTAAATCTTGTTTATGGTATTATGTATGTCTCGTAGAATGCATACACTATTCAGGTTTTGTTCTCGTATGGCCAAATGTATGTTTGATGGGTCCATGTTTTAAAAATAAAGCCTTTCCACCAACTTTTTTCGACCGGTGTTAGCCTCCTAGCAAACGCGTGACCCTCAACATGTTGAAAAGGGTCGTGGTTATAATTTGGGTTTTTTACCTCCAATTTCCAACCATCATTGCCTAGCCTCCCTATCAGTTGAAAGGTACAGTTAACCTTTTTGCTACCCGAAACCCGTACTTTGGCTGTATTGTGGTGTTCACCACCACGGTCGCATCGTAGCCATATCTTAACTTTTTTTTGCATACGATCCCTTGACTTTTGAAATTGAACGTCATGTCACTATGACGTAACCGCAATCAAGGGATCAATCGTAAACTCATTGTTCAACTTTTCAGTAGACCCGAATACCTGGAAATTTATATAAGAGTCTAGTCTAAATTTATACGAGTCTAAATTATATACGACTGTAAATATATACTAGTTTAATCCAAAAAACTCTAAAACCTGTAAATATATACTAGTGTAAATAAATAAACGCACCTTATCGGTTTCATACCAAACATCCGGGTTAGGTTCCACTTTTATGTCAACACCTTCATAAGCATCTTTCTCGTTGTCAGCAGCTTCCTCGAAGCTGTGATCACCTTCCTAGGAGTCCTTAGCACCTTGTCCGCGTGAATGGTAAGTCCTGTATGTGTACTGCGGATAGCTTGGTGGCACGAAAAATGACTTCTCTTCATCTACATATTCCTGGTTCAGATCGGGCAGCACCCAATGAACCCCGGATTTAACCTCCTCCTCACCAACTTGAACCCTGAGTCCGAAAACGCTTTCAGAGACGTAAAACTCATTCGGAAACAGGTCACCGAGGGAATAACTGTAGGAATATGACATCGTGAGACCGGGAAGTCGCGGGCCAGTCGAGAGAGAATCGTTGGTGACGTTTGAATGTTTGTTGAAATGAGTACGAAACTGCTCCCGTTTGTGTTAAGTTGGAAACATCATGGGCCGTGGAGGGATTAAATGGTCCCATCTGCTACATTTCCACGCCCCGTGGAGACCCCAATGGGCCATGGAAGTACATTTTTCAGTCTGAACTCTCTGTTTTTGCAGAGATTTATGCAGAGAGTTCAGACTGACCTCGTACCTTGTATCACCACGTCCCGTGGGGGTCTCTCCATGAGCCATGGTAGGGTTCCATTTCCACGTCTCGTGGTTTTGCATTTTTTCCTTTCATGGCCCATTGAGGCCTCTAGTAGAGGGAAATAATAAACTTAAATTTATACATGGTTGCTAATAGAATTATATTGTGTAGGTTTACATTATTTGGCACGTATGAATCTGACTATCTCATAACTTTTTCTGTTTCATGCTTAGCAATCACTATTGCTTTAAATTCTATGTACATGTCTGTGCGTCTTATTAAGGCACTACTTCTCCGACCTTAATCATAAGACATATGTTCGACCACTCAAATAGTTCGTTTGCAGGATAACGAATGTTCCTGATTTAGAAACTCTTTGACAACACGACAATAATGTATTGGCCCTGTCCATACATATTGGCTACGTTTTGCATTTAAGCAATTGGATGTATTAATTGTTTGTCAGGCTTAATTGTGTATCGTAACGATTTGATGATGAAAGTCTACATATTACATTTATACTTAAGTTGGACATATTGATCACATGATTGTTTGTTAATCAGTCTATATGTAGCATTTATAGTGAAAAATTTGGGCTAAGGGCAAAAAAAACTTGTTAATGCTACATATGATCCGATCACTACAAGCATATATATGGAAATGTATAGGATCCCATTTTTAAGCATATGACCCTATGATCTCACTCTAATATGATCTTAGTTGTGTTGAGTTGGCCAATGAAAAAGGTACAAATCCGTAAATTTAGCTAAGTATGATATAGTTAGAAGTTCTAACTTAGAACTATATGAATAAAGCCAAATTTTTTATCCATGAACTCGTGTGACTTCAAGACACAAAATCTAATTACTTAGAGATCATATACGATACTTACAGTGACGATTACATGAACCCTTAATAAACTTGTAATTCACTTGATTTTTTGTATGAAATATAACACATGCATTTGAAAATACACATTTGAAATACTATAACATTTGAGTTGGAAATTTTATCAAAATCCGATATCATTCTGCTTCTTCATATCAAAACGATTTTATTTAGTATATCTTGATTTTGCCAAGTTTAAAAGTACGGGCACTTGTTAAGCTATCAAACTTCCTTAACTATTTTAATATTAGATACTTATATTTTTACCATTAACTCTACATAATAATATAATTAAAATCAAATAATATTAATTATTGATAAAGATCAAAACGGCATATCATGATCAATCATTAATTTCAAACAAAAGGTGGAATTTTCATGCTCAAGTGGATGGAGTGGGTGGGGATCAATCCTCATACATCTAAATTCATATGAATATTTGAAATAATTAGTTCCCGTACGATTAGTTTTTATGCACACCGTAGAGGGAAATAAACACAAAATGGATTTAGGTTAACACGGATACATTATTAGTGTGTTGACTTTCTTTTAATTTTCTTAATAAATTTTTATACTCAAATAAGTTTTATATATTTCACTATATTTTCATAAAACCCATATCATATAATTATTTTTCTCTTTACTAAGTAATTTTAATATTTATTTTTTTATAAGAAAAAAGTTTTCTTAATGTGCAACACGCACGTATAATTACATGATTTTTACATTAAGTTATCTACTTTATATTATATATTTTACGATTGTTTTTTTATTTTATTTTATGGAATGATTATATTTTATGAATAAATCTAAATTAAATTAAAAAAATCATAAATGAGTAATGATAAGAGGGATGAGCTTTATCTCAGCAGTTAAATGTGAGATGCTATAAATAAGCTCTCTATATGTGTGACATTGAATCACTCATATGAAAGTTATCGTTCAAACAAACATATGTGGCGTAGATGTGACACGGATGTAGTGTGATAAACCGTTTAGGGGCTTTATCCCACACTGTGCAACCTTGTTGTATCGATATTTTTTAATCAAGTATTAGTTTTAATATTTTTTTATACCATATCATATAATTATTTTACCCTTTGATACATGTACTAAATTAATATTTATTTTTTATAAGAAAATGAGTTTTTTTTAATTGTAACATGCGAAGCATAAAATTATATGTTTTTAACATTTAGTTATCTAATTTAGAATATAGTTTACGAGTGTTTTTTATTTTAAAAAGTAATGTTAATGTAGTTTTAAAAATGTTTATACTTTAAAAGTAAATCTAAACTAAATTAAAAAACATACATGAAGAATAATGAGAGGGGTTCTATCTCACTACAGCCTCCGGATATTCACACAAGGAAGCATTTTATTCACACAACCATATACGGTCCGTAGAGGCCTCTACGGGCCGTAGGGATCAACCTTTGAACAATCTACGGGCCGTAGAGGCCTCTACAGCCCGTAGGCAAACATGAAAACGAGGTACGAGGTTCAGTCCTGACTACCAATGATTGTGATCTCCTCTACGGCCCGTAGAGGCCTCTACGGCCGTAGAGGCCTCTACGGGCCGTAGGTAATGTCTGATTAATTTAGAGTTCAATTTGGGTGGGATGGATGGGTTTAGATGGGCATGTAATGTTATTTTTTTATAAAAAAATGTATATATGCAAATTTTTATTTTTATATAAATTATTTTATAATGTTGTTTTCTATTTAACTATAATTAGAAAACATGCAGTTTTTACTAAGGTCGTCTTGATAAAAGTGTTTTTTTTTATAAAATGTTGTTTTTATACTAAATATGTTGTTATGTTAAATTTGTTAATTTTGATTACCAAATTTTGGTTATTTGTATAAAATGTTATTTTTTTATTACTATAAAATGTTATTTTTGTTGTTACCTTTACCGTCTCGATAAACGTGTATCCGTCAACACAAACAGTTATATAAACGTTTATAATATAAACAAACGGTTAAGATAAAAAACAGTGTATCATCAGTCATAAACATTTAGAAAATATGATAACAAAGATAAAACTACAGCATCTGTGAATCATCAGTCGGCGGCTGCTGCGAGGACGTCCCGGCTTGCTGCGAGGATGTACCAGCCTGATGCGTGGACGTGTGGGTCTGTTGCGTGCTGCGCCCTAAAATCGGTGCGACACGAGGCTGCATGTCCAGGCGGCGAAAGATATCCTGCTGGCCAGCAATCAACCAGCGCATCGCCTCGTCCTGTCGTTCACGCCACTAACGCATCTCGGTGTCCTGCCGCCCACACCAGGTGTCTATCCACTCACTCCACTGACGCGACTCGGTAGCCTCTACCACAGCCACACGTATGTCCTCCCTAACCTCAAGCTGGGGCTCAGCCATCTCGACGTCCCTCTCAGCGCCCCTCCCCCTCAGCAACATACCGCAACCCAACCTCAACAGCACCACCTGCAATGGTAACAATAAATAATGATGATGATGAGGATGATAATAATAATAATAATAATAATAATAATAATAATAATAATAATAATAATAATAATATAATAATAATAATCAAAGATTTTATATAAAAAATTGGACAGAGTTTCTCCTGTTTTCGTTCAAACCAGACAACACAAGTTGTCTACAACTTTCCCAAAAGAAACGCCCTAACAGATAATGATGATAATAATAATAATAATAACTAAGGTGTATCCCCTGCGTTGCGGGGAGGGGGTTTGTAAAAACGCATATTACAAATCTGTATATGTGCATCAAATACATGCAAACCGAATAAAATGCTAGACGTGGCCAGAGTAATTCAACACCCGGTAACAACTAAATGCAAATGAAGATTTGTTAAACACATTAAAAACGTTACATCTAAAACTGCATCTGGGAACATTAAAAAAACATTAAAGTACGTCTTTTAGTTTACAATATAAAAGAGTTTACATAGTTATGGTAAAAAAAACCTAAATATACAAATTTACATTGAGCATCTACAACTAAGCTTTATTCGAAAATAAGCAAACTAAAGCAATTTGTTATCCAAATAACAACAATAATAATAAAACAAAGATTAATGACAACACTTCCATTAATGATGATATTTGACTCTACGACGTTGTTGTTGATGCAGAAACTCCGTTTCAGCGAAATTACTCCACATAAACTCAAATCCTTGTTGTTGATGAGGATACGTACCTTGGATGACTTCCCAGACTGTTCTTGATATTTGACTCTACGCCGTTGTTGTTGAAGCAGAAACTCCGTTTCAACTAAATTACTCCACATAAACTAAAATCCTTCTTG
Organism: Ambrosia x helenae; assembly: GCA_030844895.1. Classification (NCBI taxonomy): domain Eukaryota; kingdom Viridiplantae; phylum Streptophyta; class Magnoliopsida; order Asterales; family Asteraceae; genus Ambrosia; species Ambrosia x helenae. Next base: position 65,138 of record JAUTDX010001629.1, on the reverse strand, counting down.
TTAATGAGGATACATACCGGGATGAGTTCCCAGACTGTTCCTTTAGTCTGCTTGCAAGCGTTATAAGGATTTATTTTCATAACTTAAAATCTGTTATTCATCAACATGACGCCTTCTTCTCGACTTATCAGGTGCATATTTTGCCTGGTATGTACGTCATTTTTTCTATTAGTATAGCCATGTTAAAAGTCATGTAAGGTAAAACAACTAATAGGAAAAAGAGGTTAAGAGTAACCTTTTATTCTTGAACTTTGAGTAGTTGAGGTATGCGAATCTTAACATCCATTTTGAGTTGCTCATATATAATAGTTCAGCCTGTAGAAAGCAACAATCTTTAAGTTTTTTTTTTTAGTTTCTTGATGGATGAAGCTGAAATTAAACCTAGGCACAAAATTTTCAAAACCCATAGGATTGCGCAGTTGATTATCTATTCGTAGTAAGCCTAGTAAACAATTTTAATGAATAAATATTTTCCTTTTACGAAGTAAGGGATAGTTCAAAACCTCATGGAAGACATTTCATGTTTTAAAGAAAGGTGTACACAACTGGCGTTTGCTAAAAAGAAGGTTTTAAAGCATAAATATTAAGCCAAATTACCTGAGAACATTAATGTCGGTGATGATGATGAACAGAGAATGTATTACAGATGTTGATGGTTTAGAGTTCATCTCTTCAATTGAAAGAACGTGGTTCAATTGAAAGAACGTGGACTCTAAAGAAAGGAAAAAGAGAGCATAATAGTAAGTGAGCAAAAGTCATCCACTTTTAGGAAAGGAAGAAACCCGCCATGCCACTCCAGAAGAAAGAATAGCATGGTGGGTTTCTTTCTTTCCTAAGATGTTCAGATCTTTGCTAATTAACCAGTATTTACTCTCTTTGTTTACTTCAGAACCTACGTTCTTTCAGTTGAAAAGACGAACTCTACACCATTAACAACAGTAATGCATTGTCTGTTGATTACCATCATCAGCATCAACGATCTGATGCAATTTGCATTTTGATTTATGCATAAACTTCTTTTTCCTAGTAAAAGTTGGTCCTATAAACCTTTTTTGTGACCCATTACACACTCAACATAAGATTTTGGATCATCCATTGTTTTAAAAAGTTAAAAAAATTTGTTTCTTCCAAATTGTGAATTAGACTCACTATGAAAACATAACATCTAAGTAGACAGCCTAAGAAATTTGCAAATATTATGCCTATATCGAAGTTCAGTTTCAACTATCAAGAAACTAAGATAAAAAAAAACCTAAAGATTATTGTTTTCTAGTTGAATAACGTACCTAAAATTGGTGGCTGTATATGAATAACGACCTGAAATGTTAAAGGAGCTGCACTTTAGCATACAATAAAAGATTTAAAAATAATAAAAGGTAAGATAAAATATGTCACCTTCACATTTCCCAGTTTCAGCTGCTCCAAAGGATTGGCATATTCGTGCTTTAATTGGAATTCCAAGAAATGAATTTGATCTCTGCTTTGCACTAACTCCATTTAGCACAGCATTTGCTTCCATCGTCGAGACTTGGTTTCCGTAAAAGATTTTGAACCTTCAATGCTGCATTCTTAATGAAATATGCAGAGGCTCTGTCCTTTCGGCATTAGAATAGGTAACATTTGATCATCTTGGTTAAGAGCTTTCAAAAGAAAGCATATGTTACTCATCATGAGCAAGGAAAATACCGCTAAAAACAGTAGTATATTATGGTCTGTACAATCATAGTATATGAAGCTGATGTACCAAAAAAATATTTTTGAAAACCCATCAAACATTATTCTAAAAGAGCAAAACCAAAGAAGGCTCAGAGCCGTAAAACTGACGCAGCTTTGGCTACAGGACAGGTGGCATGAAACCAAGCGCCATTTAGTTCTGCAACACCAACGTGGCAGCTGTAGTAGTTTTGCGTTCGTATCCAACAACTCATCATAGCCCCGGTATGGAAAACATATTTTCGAAAAGTGTATCCCTATCACCCAGCAATTGGAGGCAAAGCGTCTGACCACAATGCAGCTATTATACATAGCCACTCTCCTGCTGTACATCAGAAAAACATTTTTGGGTTGAAAAGGTAAATAGGCTGTACATCAACTGGTCTGGCAGGCTCAGATAATCCACATAGATTGCACATCGACTGGTTACCACATGAATCAATGGGTTGCTCGCCAAGATACGGAATATCTCATAAGGATAAATCCGCCATGGCTGCACACCCATTAATTACGCAAGAAACCGAAGCCAACTGCATTATCATAGACGACGAACCAAGACCAACGACAATCAGAGCAACATTTATTAAGGATTTCATCATAGCCCCAAGACATGCACACCGAATGAAATGCCTAAACTTGGCCAGACTAATTCAACAGCCGATAACAGCTAAATGAAAATGAAGATTTGAACATTTTTAAAAACGTTATACAAATCAAATAACACACGGACATGCATCATGCACAAAAAAGCCACAAAACGCTGTAACAATAATAATACGTGCGTCAAATGTATGAGGAAGCATACGGAAAGTGCACGTGTCCGGACAGGTTATAATAATAATAACCTTCTAAAGAAGGTGGGGCAGACCTCATAAATACAATCACACCAATAGACGTTGGTAAACCAAAAATTATATACACATGTTACCAAGGAAAGTACATTTTTGGGTTCAATAGATCAACAGGCTGCACATCGAGTGGTCTAACAGGCTCAGATAACCTACACAGGTTGCACATCGCCTGGTTAGCACATGCACCTATGGGTTGCCCCACCAAGATACGGAATATCTCATAAGGATAAGTCCGCCATGGCTGCAGACCCATCAATCACGTAGGAAACCGAAGGCAACGACATTATCATAGACGACGAAGCAAGAGCAACGACAATTAGAGCAACGACAATTAGAGCAACACGCATTAAAGGATTTCGTCATAGCCCCAAGACATGTACACCCAATGAAATGCGTAAACATTGGCATACCACAACAACCTATGGGTTGCCCGCCAAGATACGGAATATCTCATAAGGATAAGTCCGCCATGGCTGCAATCCAATTACATTAAATGTAGCTTCTTTAACCATCTAATAAAACATAACATCAATCAAACGACATCAGCAGAAGCATCTAAAGCAGAGATAACCTTCAACTGTACTGAAAAAAGTAAATAAGGAAAGAAGAAGAGCCTCGGGTGAGAGAAAACAGGAAATTAAAAGAAACCACAAAAAATCTGGAATGATAATATAATACCAGTAAGTAAACATGCAAAACGAGTTTAACCACATACCCAACGACTCCAGCCCGGGCAACTGATAAAGAAAGACAGCAGGCCACCACTAGGCCAACACCTTGAACCTGTTAGAAAACCCAAAATATTGTATAAAACCAATACATAGAAGAGCAGATCTATCAGAACCGCCGTAAAGATGCGGATAACCTTATCTTTGGTCAAATTGACCCAGGCACATATCAGACAGGCCAACATTCAACGAAATACTATTATGATAATATAATATAAATATATTAATACTTATACCTATTGAACAACAAATGTATTTATGAGAGTTGGCCCCTGGCAAGACGCGGATAACCTCATGTTTGCTTACATTCACTAACGCGTAGTGAGAGCCTTCATAATAACAGACAGATGATCATACAGCAAAAACCACATAAACTAAGGCTCAAATTCAGCTTTTCAAACAACCAAACCTAGAAGCCGCCTGGCTGCATTGTTATCAGTTGTCATGTAAGGATTAATCTGCCATGGCTGCACCATCACCGGTTGCCATGTGAAAATGTAGCAAGTCACATGACCATCTTGGTTACCCGCCAAGGTGTAGATAACCTTATCTTTACCAGATTTAATTAGGCACATAGAAAGCCATCATCATAGCCTTTAGAATGCATTTACTGTTCAATGTTCAATAAGCATGGGTGTTAATATATTTATTATAATTATAATATAATATAATATAATAGCCACACCGATAGCCAAGTCACGTGGATCCACACATGTGCATACAAAACCATGATCATAACCTCTTTAAAATAGACAAAATGTCCTCGCACGATCAACGTAACATTTTTAAACCACTGGATACGAAACAACGAGGCTATAAATAAGGGCGATCGTTGAACCAGACAGCGGGTGCCCACGTGGAACCAACCCACTAACACTGTCAGGTCAATAACACTGGTGCAACCGCCGTTAAGAAGCCCACCAAAAAACTATCTTGGCAAAATGACACCAATAAAGAGTACTTTGTGCCGCCCTGCACAGCCAGCGCTGGCAAACACAATCACTGTTAAAAAACATAGGTATGAAGACAACATTCAAGACTGTAGGAACCAGAGTGATGAATACCCAACAATATTCAACACACACAAACAATCGAAACAACGAAACTATAAGTCAGGGGGCCCTTTGAACCGGACGGCGTCCGTAGGCGTTGAACCGACCCACTACCACCGCCGGTTGAATACGACCGTTGTAACTGCCGCCACTAAGACAGCATGCAAGTCGGCAGGAACCAGAGTACTCAATAGCCAAAAATATTGAACACACACAAACAATCAAAACATAGAAACTATAAATCATGGGGCCCGTCGAACCAGATGGCCGTCGTTGGTGTTTAAACGACCGACTACCACCGCCGGTTCGACCGCTACAACCGCTGCCAGCAAGAGTATCAAACCACCGTCGCTACCATTGCCGGTATCAGACCAACAAAGAAGACCACGAGTACATACAATGACAATAAATAATAATAATAATAATAATAATAATAATAATAATAATAATAATAATAATAATAATAATAATAATAATAACAATAATAACAATAATAATAACAATAATAATAAAACATACCATTTCAAAGGTTGTTGCATTTAACATAAATGAATGTAAATGAACGAACGGTGGTAGCAATCACAGTGTACGGAGGACGGTAACGGTTGAGTCAGCAACGAACAGTGGTATAATGGCGGCCGACGGTGACGGTGGAGATGGAAATAAATGATGGTAGTTAGGCGGCGGACGGCGGCCGTAGGTGCAGAGACCTAGAGAGAAAGGAGATGAAGTGTGTGTGTGTGTTAAGATCGTATGTGTGTATATGATCGGTCATAATACGTTATATGTATGAGAAAGCATAGGGAAAGGCCACGTGTCCGGACAGGTGGAAAGCTTTAAAAAAAGGAAAAAAACAAATGGTAAAAACGGAGTCGACATGACTCAAACCCGGGTCTGGGACAAACACAAACAACACCTACACCAACTGATCTGCAACATCATTTGTTTATTAATCCTAATCTTCTATATAAATAACCTTCTAAAGAAGGTGGGCCAGCCCTCATAAATGCATTTACTGTTCAATAAGCATGTGTATTAATATATTTACAATAATAATAATAATAATGATAATAATAATAATAATAATAATAATAATAATAATAATAATAATAATAATAATAATAATAATAATATGTATTACTTGCATAACAACTTCGAAGCTGCTGGAAATACTATGTCGCATGCATTCATCAACGCTTTATCACAACCAGTTATTATAGCACGGGGCTCCGTACTATCTTCTAGCAACTCTTTAAGCCTTTGTAGCACCCATAGGTAGTTATCCTTTTTTTCACGGTAGATAAATGCATGAGTGACACACAACGACTTGGATGTTGATGTCATACCCACAACTTGAACAAACGGAAGTTTATGCTCGTTCGTTTTGTAGGTCGTATCAATCATCAGCACATGTGGGAACGCAGGCCATAATATGTGCGAGGTGGGATGAACAAACAAAATATCCTCGATCGCGTTTGTCGAGGCATTCTTCCGGGTGAAGTAAACAATTTTTTTTCCACCAATGTGCTTTCGAGTACCTGCATAGCAATAATAATAATTAAAAAATAATAATAAAGTATTAGTAGTAGTAATAGTAGTAGTAGTAGTAATAATAATAATAATAATAATAATAATAATAATAATAATAATAATACTAATAATAATAATAATAATACCTGCATTTGAGTCTTGTCGCCGTATAACAAATGCCTAACCTTGGTTATTGTGTTATGTATGTCTCTTAAAATGCAGGGACTATCCGGGTTTTTTTTTTCTAACGGCCGAATGTATGTCTACTGTCGTAACATTTTGAAAATAAAGTGTATCCACCAATTTTATCTCACCCGGACCCAGCCTCCTAGCATACGCGTGGCCCTCGATGTGTTGGAAAGGTTTATGATTATGTGTTTGGTTCTTGACCTCCAATGTCCAACCATCGTAGCAGGATCTGTATCTCCCTGTTAGTTCAAACAGGCAATTACATTTTGTACTGCCCATCTTTCGAACTCTGGCTACACTACGATGTACGCCACTACGGTCACATCGTATCCATGTCGTCGTTATCCTCCTATCGGGCCCTCTACCTTCAAAAACAGTACGTCCGAATACGGTAATGTAACCATTATTTTTGGCCCTTTCGTAAACCCAACCTGTCAGGTCTTTAAGAGACCCGAATACCTGCAAAATTTATATATGAGTTCAAATAACAACTAATATATACGACTTCAAATATCACAAACCCTACGAGTTCAAATAACAACTAATATATATGAGTTCAAATATCACAAACCCTAAAACAAATTTATGTATGGGTTAAATATACGAGTCTAAATATGTACACTACTAAATATACACGGGTCTAAATTATAAACAAGTGTAAATACATAAACACAGCTGACTTATTTCAAACGAAACATCCGGGCCAGGTTGGTCGCCACCGTTATCACCTCCCTCGTGTGAATCTTTGAAGCTGCCATCACCTTCCTCGTGCGAATTGTAAGTCCCGTATTCGTACTGTGGATGACTTGGCGGCACGTCAAATGACTCTGGTTCTTCTACGTACTCCTGGTTCAAATCAGGCAGCATGTTCAAATCGGGCAGCGCCTTCCTGTCACCACAGTGAACAACGGATCTAACCTCCTCCTCACCACGTTCCAATACGGGTCCGAGAAGGCTATCCGAGACGTAAGATAAGTCAAACGAGTGCTCCCATCCACTTGTAACATCACTGAGATGCCTCGAAGACATCGCGGTAGCTTGGTATTTATCGGATTTTAGGTGGCCCGGTTTTTTTGAATGTTTTCATCGACCGAGAAAAGAAGACAAGGAAGAAGAATATATCTGGACCTCTACGGCCCGTAGAGGCCTCTACGGGCCGTAGAGGGTTTAATGTACCCACCAAACCCTGTTATCTATGGGCTGTAGAGGCCTCTACGGCCTATAGAAGGCTTGCTTTTTCAGACTGACACACTGCAAGTCAGTTTGTTCATTGATTGTCCTCATACCTTGTACTACCTACGGGCTGTAGAGACCCTTACGGGCCGTCTAGGTTTAAATAAACTCCACCAACCCACATCTACGGGCCATAGAGGCCTCTACAGCCCGTAGAGGCAACCCTCATTTATTGCACTGACACCCTCTACGGGCCGTAGAGGGTTGTGCAAACCTGTTTTTTTTTGGTTGTGTAAATAACATGGCTCAACTACATAATAGTTAAAGGTGAGAAGCTATAAAACCCCATAGTGACGCAGACGTAATACTAACGTGACTTGATAACACCTCATACGGATTTACCCACACCACGCAATCTTTTATAGATTTACTTTTTAAACTTCTTTTTTTTTAGTTAACCGATTACTCGCTACAGGTTGGGTCACCGAGTATAGCGGAGTTGGTCGAATATTCCGAGTACTCCCCGCATAGGCCGATTCGACCCCCAAGTACTCGCCCGGGTAGGCCGAGTACTCGCAACTCCCCAGTCGGCCGAGTTGTTAACACCTAGCGAGTTCTGCAACTATGAGTTTCAGTGATTTTTTTCATACTCAAGTAAGTTTTACATGTTTAACTACTAGATTATACCTTGGGAGCGTCTCGGAGTTGAAAATCTAATATGACATATCAATTTTACATATGAAATAGACTGATGCATTTTACGGTTACATGCAGGAAAACATCGGGAAACACCCACTCTAAAACAATTAACAATCTATCTTCAATTTAACGTCTAACCTTAGACAATGTATAACTCTAATGTTAACATCTATCTGAAAACAATGCATAACTCTAATATTAATACCTAACCTAAAACAACGTACAACTCCAATGCTAACACCTGTTGAAAATAGAATTCTTATTTACTGGTTTGAACATATTAAGTGACTTGCCTATACATGATTAATGAATTACCTGAACACTTTGTTTTTTTCCTGCATTAACAAAACCCCACAAAAAATAGTCGTTTTTTTCTCCGTTTTTTATATAGCACTATGGTACACGTTGGAAAGATAATAAAACACTAATTAATTTGGCGTACTTTTTTTCTTTAACAAGTGTCGTATATAAAAGATATTAACGTTTAAAAATTATGAGAGAAAACATGAGAGAAAAATCCAATTTTTTATTTTAATTTTTTTCCTAAAATCATTTAATGCCACATGACATACCATTTTTAGCTTTAATTTTATATTATTAATGACATCTCATTGCCACATGACACACTCAAGGGAAGGATGCCCTCTTTAAATGTCATGTAGATTTATTACTTTCAATTATTAAAATGAATAGATATTCTTATAAAAACCAGATCATATATTTATTTTTCTCCTTTAATACGTATATAATATTATAATTATTTTTTATAAAAAAATGAGTTTTTGAAATGTGTAACACGCGCAAGGGCGTAGCATTCAAGGGGCGGGGTGGAGCGGCCGACCCTCCGAATTTTCACTCAGAAATGAACTGGTTTGAGAAAAAAAAAACGGGTTATCTTTAGGCTAAATTAATGTAATGAACACTTTACGGGTAAACAATTATTTTGGTTTAACTAATATATTAAATAGATCTAAGATTTATAATAAAAAGTATATTTAAATCGTTAGAAACTTAAATTTTTTATATTTATATATTTTTTTGAAATTGGTGTCTAAATATTTATATCTCTGTTTATATTTATACGTTTATATACTTGATCATTTGTTCACGTCATGGGGTGCATAATTATATGTCTGATGGGTCAATTTATAATAATATTTTTAATTTTATTGTTGTTCAATTCCATTGACACTTTTTTTCAATTCAGGTAACTTTCAGTATTCCATGTGCTCTGGCTTCAATTTGTTCTAATGATTCGGGAGTGGGACAAGGTAAAAGTCACCAATTTTGTTTATAAATTTGTACCGTTCATAGCTCCTTATACAATAACAAGTTCGTATGTACAAATAATGAGCTTAAAAACACATATTTTTAAGAAGAGAGGATATTTGACAAGAGATACTTTTTTGCATGAAATTTTGACGTTTCTTGATATCTTCAATATCGGGGTTGCTTAACAATGTACTGCGTCTTTCTTATTATCATGCATAAATGTTGAAGTAGTTTATTTGAATGCTTATTTGTTTTTTTTCTTGTAAGTTCATTAATGTTGTTGAGTCAAAGGAATCATGGGGGCCTGTTTCTTTTTTACCAAGATCACCTTGTAGGACTAATATTAAATGTGAAATTATGCCTTCAATTGAATTGACATATACAAGTGAGTTTTGCAAATAGAGGTAGTATTAGAAAGTTTTTCATGACATTTTAAGTGTAAAGCATAATACTCTTCATATGCCATTTTAAAAAAGAAAGCAACCTTGTTTCCCATCTAGAATGTATTATATAGTAGTATAGATATAGATTATATCACCATTCCTTCAAATTTGGTTCGTTTCTAGATACATGCTTAAAAATTGAGTTTGACTCGTGATTAAATTTCAAACCTAAGAATGGCTTGAGCTCATACATATAGTCTAGACACACACATAAAGACTATTTAATTATTATTTTATTATAATTTGATATATGATACCATTTATTACGTGTGTGTATATGTGTGTGTATATATATATATATATAGGGTCAAGATCGTGTACAAAGTGTTTTTTTGTGAGAAGTGTGAGAAGTATTAAAAATTGATACTTAGGCATCATTTTTTGAACTTAGTCGTGATGTTTTGGATTGTTTTGCCTATAAAAACACCAAACATAACAATTAAAAACCGAAAACAATGTATTTTAGGCTTAAAACTTAAAACACCATGCTAAGAACATTAGCAGTGTGTTTTAAGCGTTAAGTAGTGTGTTTTAGCTGTTTTTTAAATTTAATGACTATAATACATTGTATTGTGTTTTAGATTGTTGTGTTTGGTGTTTTTCAAGTTAAAACAACCTAAAAGATCATTCCTAAATCCAAAACATGATGTCTATATGTCAATTCTTAGTCCTTCTCACACTTCTCACGAAAAATGTACTTTGTACAGGATCCTAAACCTATATATATATATATATATATATATATGGAATAGTTAAAATGAGAATATGTATGGTTGAGTTGAAAGAACACGAGGAATTCACTTTATAACCATATACTTATTTTATTCAATAATGAAGGCCTGATTATAAATTAAAGCATAATAAAATGTTGAATAAAATATTAAAAGTCAATATTGGTGTGTTGGTTTTTTTTTACACCAGTGTAAAACCATGGTAATTTTTTTTCACTTTTTTTATGACGTGGTTACCCGTTTTTACATCAGTGTGTAATTTTTTATTAAATTCACATTTTACGTCCGAGTTCCCACTGTTCTTCCAACACCCATCTTTTGTGAGAATCATGAGAACAAATCTCAAGCATTCATTTATCTCCCCTCATGTTTTAAACAGAAGGTTAAATTTGTAATTTAACCATTCCCAATCTTCTATACTGATTCCATTATTCACACCATATTCTGTCGTTATATATCAATTGAAGCTTCATACAGACCTAAATCAAAGATTCATTCTATTCTTTCCTAATCAATTTTCTAATCAAACGCATATGTTTGTGGTTTAAGGTCAAGGTTGTTCTATGATGTTGAACCCAATATAACAAATTCGTTTATATTATTCTGGTGCATTTAGTTTGAGTTTTTGCTAATCAAATCATGTGATTCGATCCTAACGTGTAGGTAGTGTTCATAATCTGATTGATGATTTTGTATCATGATTTCAATTCCATTTTTAATTCTTAATTTGCCTTAATTTGGTTAACTATATTTATGATGATTCGATACATATTTTATAAATGAATCAAGAAACCACAAAAATCAATTTTCCGTGCTTTTATAACTTTCTATGATCATAGTTTATATCTACCAAGAGTAACTAAAAAATTTATACTTTGTTTGTACCAATTTTATAATATATTTTTTTATGCATATAAGGTGTTTGATGTAATGTCAAATCAAAATTTTGACTTAGTACGTTGGGTTATTAAGGATGGAATTTTGGGCTAATTTTGGGGTTTGTTTGGTTAATTGAGATATGCTATTTGGGTGTTTGAAGTTCCCAGAAACAAAAAATGAATAGGCATTAATTTATGATATATGAATTCATGTAGTTATCTTGTTTGATGTAATGTCATTTCATAAATTCGTCTTTGTACATTGTAATTGGTCATAGTATTTTCTCTTCTAATTGACACATGTAAATGCTTAAGACCTTCTTTGATGTAAATGCTTAAGACTTTCTTTGCAGAAAAAACTAGTATGTTTGTGTGATTTACATATGCGTGACCGAATAAGGTATGAGCGAGTAAAACGTGCTTATTTTGTCAAGAAATCAAGGCTATTAAGAACAATTTCGAAGAGTTCCCAAATGATTTAAGTTCCCAGAAAAGGGTGCACATTCAGATATTGAAAATGTATCTATTATGACTTCGAAATGTATTAGGAACAAATGTTTTGGTACAACTTGTCGATTGTTCCAGGAGAACAAGCTAAAGTTAAAAGCAAGATGAATAAAAGAAGTGCAAATTTTGTGACAAACTTCACTCCCGTGATTCTTGGAGCTATCCTAAAAAACAAAGCCGAAATGATGAAGAGAGCCATAGTGAACTAATGATGATGGACGAAGTTTCTTTTTTATTTCTTTAGTTTACTGTATTCATGTAATATGAATTTTAAAGACATAACATTTGGTAGAATTTGAATTTTATTTTGATGTTGGATTTTACGGTATTTTGTTCTATTATTTCATTATTCTAATAATATTATGTGTTTGGGCTAGTTTTCTTGTTTGTTATCAAATTATATATATGTAAGTGTCGTTTTAGACATGTGTAAACCGTTTTACGCTCATCTAAAATTTTCATTCTCACTTATATGTTTCCATTTTACACATGTCTTTATCCCTCTGGCCTTTGACACCTTTGGCTCCCTGGCGCCAGAAGTATTCGTTTCTTGACCAGGGTCCAACGGGTCGTCCACAACAATGTTTCATCCCGAGGGGGGCAAGGATTTGTCTTTAGTAGACTAGGGTTTGCAATTCAGAAAGGGGTGGCGGCGCAGCTTGTTGCCCGTCTACCTTCTATTATGATGTAATTTTCGTATTTTGTTCTCAATTTATTCTTAATCCAGTTTATACTTTTAGTCACAAAATTATTTTTCTGATCTATAAAAAAAAAAATTACACATTTACAACTGAATTTCACATGAGTAAACTATTCAATTTCATTATTTCTTTCTATTTACATATGTGCAACTTTACTACATATGTGTAAACTTTTCACTATCACTTATTCGCGTATCCTTTACACATTTCACAGCTAATTTACGCGTGTGCAAACTATTCCCTTAAACTTATTTGTTTCTAATGTACATATGTGAAGTTGTATTACACATCTATAAGTATTCAAACTTTTTTTTATTTTTGTCTTACACATTTTGCAGATGATTACATATGTGTAAATTCTTCATTGTCATTTACATATTTCTATTTTACACATTTACAATTGTATTACACATGTGTAAATTGCTCATTGTCACTAATGTTGTTTTTTGTATTATGTATTGCAATGGTTGTTCACGAGCCTAGTCAAGCCAAGCTAGGGCAAGCTCGGGCTCAAATCGATTATGAACTAGTGGTGAACCGAGAAATGTTTTATGGGTGTGTGATTGGGTTCAATCGAACTTTTAATGGGTGTGATCAGGATTTTAGCCTACAAACTATACATATTTTTTCTTTTAAGGGGGTGCCCACCCTCTTGGGATGTATGTAGGTCGGCTACTGTTATAAACCGAGTTGGCCTTACTCGTATTTCAAACCTAGCTTTAAATCGAAGCTCAAGCTCGACTTGGTTAGGCTCGGATTTAGAAAATATAACTCAATACATTGATTTCAAAATTCAAGAATCTGAAATATCATTAAGTAGTTTAAATGAACACATTAAAATAAGTTCAACTAGAGACCAAAATCAAACTCATTTAAATATAAAGTAAGTTTCAAATTTCAGTGAAAAAGATATATGTTCGTTAGCATCTTAATCAACACACAAATGTGTTATAGATATCCATTCACACTCTGCAATACTTGCAAATAATAAACATTTTTTATAATATATTATATATATTTAAAAACAAAATATATTATAAGCAAAATTATCTGAGCTAAACGAAACTGAGTTAACAAGCGAGCCAATTTGGCTTGTTACAAACTGAGCTGAGCTGGCTCAAATCTGTTTTAAACCAATACATATCGAGCGAGCTTTTTCCAAGCTAAATTTGAGTGAGCTTCGAGCTAGTTACGAGCCACAAACTTTTTAAATAACTCTAGGTAGAGGTTTGTTTCTTTTTCTTTTTCCTATTCAAAAATCAAGGGTGAGAGATACGGGGTTAAGGAGTGGGATATGGCCTGGCTTATTTATTTTTTCTTTTAAAAGTTAGAATTTTAACTTACAGTGGAGAGTTGATAGACTATTATTTATGGTGGTGAGCTTTTAAAAATAGTTAGAGGGGTAGCATAAAAAAATTAAAGGGTAACATAAAAAAAATCAACGGTAACATAATATGTAAATCGTTAAAAACAAAAAAAAATATTGCATTGCAAAAGTTAAAGGGGTAGCGAATGTTACTCCTTCTCCCTCCACTGTATATATGAAAAGAACAAGCTAGTGAGCCTTATTAACTTCGTTAAGTAAAGCTCAACTTAAGCTTGTATATCAAATGAATTCAAAATTAGACTCGAGCTTGTTTAGCTAACTAATCTCAAATAATTTACGAGTAGCCCACTACGTTTACACCCTTATGTCGGATGTATCTTTTTATACTATCTTAATTAAAATTAAGAAATATTATTGTTGCAATTTGTATGTATACATTAAATTAACAACAAAAAATCAACTTGTAATCTCATTCATACACTTTGACATTTGAAGTTTGAAGGTAAAGAAGAAAAGAGGTAAAAGTGAAAGTAATAAATGGGCCCCATGAGTTTCCGTTAGGAATCGTCTTTCCGGCCGTCATTATTTTGACTCATCTCACACTGTTGACGTGTTCACTAGTTCAAATAACGGATTCCGTTACGCTTATAAATACTTCCCCTCACACACACAACCCATCACTTATACTCTCTCTCTATATCTCTCTCTCTCTCTCACACACACACATACACACTAACAGTCTCTGTAGTTGCAAGTGAAGTGTTTAATTAAAATGGATGCGTGAAAGGGAAGTCACAACACAGAATCTCTGTTGCTCCTTGTTGTCATTCAGAGATAGATTAATTGCACTCGTTGATTTCTTCAATAAGTAACTTAATTCACAATGGGAAACAAAGATAACAGTTCGACTAGTTCTGCTCAATCTCAAATGCAAATCGAAAAGAACAAAGTCGAAGCTGTTCTTCAGCTTCTTCGAAAACAGTCTCCTCTCACTCTCAAACAGGTTTTTCATTATCATCTTCGTCTCTTTTTTGAGTTGAACATTTTCTATGTATTTTCATTATCATGAATAAAGTACAACGGGTCGTAGATAGTAATTTCTCGACCTATAAGACCCATTGCTTTGTCTATAGCAGGATCGGGTTTGCTATTTAAAATGGGATTACAGGGCAACTTGTTTCCTGTTTACCTGTATTTTTTTATTTTTTTTTTGTAATGTATTGTTTTGTAGTGTTGGATATTAATTTATATAAAAAATCTACTAATTCGAATATAACTATATAAGTAATGTGTATATGTTGATATCGAAATTCTGCATATGTAAATCATTAGCTACGTGTTTTTCATTTACATAATCATCTACATGTGCTTAGTTAAGCACACACAAGTACTTTGTTGTGTGTTGATTTCTTCGTCTCTAGGTCGATCGGTTTTAGTTTTTAAATGAGTGATTTATATACATTTGCAGGAGAAATTTTGCAACCAAGCTTGCGTAGCGAGATTTCTAAAAGCAAAAGGAGATAATGTGAAGAAAACCGCGAAGCAACTGCGTGCTACTCTCTCATGGAGAGAAAATCTAGGCGTCGGTATGTTTTATTCGTATCCATGAATTAATGTGACCTGTTGAACTTACTGCAAATTAAATGAACGAACATGAACACAGTCTATATTTCGGATACTATTCCAAAAATGGAACGAAATGTAAACAAATTTTAGAGAAATCAATGATTGCATGTAACTAAATTCAAACTATTTAGAATCTAGCTAGTATGCACAAACATTCATCATAACCTTGTGATTATAATATAAATATTCCACGTGATATGTAATAATATCACTGTAAAAGTACAATGTCACTTTATTTCTTTTAACCGTAGAGTATTGCTTGAATCTCCTCTTTCTATACATGCTTCTATAGAAATCATAATATTTCCTTTATTTGTTACTCGACACACCATGAGAATCTTGCTTTTCGGCTTTGAATTACTTGCTTGCGTTATTAAAGTACTCAAAATATACTGTCTCATGATTAAAGTAATCTATCCAAAAAGTAAATAATTTCACTCTTTCTTTTACTTTTAATGTTTAATTTTTATTTTTGTCTGTTTCTAATCGTAGATCATCTAATCGCCGATGAGTTTTCCGGCGAGATAGCTGATGGTATGGCTTATGTAGCGGGTCACGATGACCGATCTCGACCTGTTGTGGTACGTGAATTGAAAGGTTTAAGTCTCACAGTGGACAATGATGTAGATTTTAAAAATAGAGATTTTCGTTAAAAAAAGTTATGTGGATTTAATTATCTCTCCTTAATTATTATCAATTCATGATATTGTCACAGATATTTCGGATCAAACAAGATTATCTAAAATTTCGCTCACAGAAGCAGTAAGTTGTTGATTACTCATGCATTTTGTTTTTCAAAATGTAAATTAATTTTGTGATTCTGTTATATTTTTTATTTTATTTTGTTTTATCATTAAAATATCATTTTATTGTACTTTTTACCCGAATAGTTGTAAAGTTTTTTCCTATAGAATAAAACTTCGGTACTGAATTTGTATTCACAGTAAAACAATTTTCAAACTAATAAATGCTTTATATGGTAAACTATGCATTGACAAAAATGAGAGTAAAAACAAACGAACAAGTGTAAGAAAAATTACCATTTTACCTAGAAAAATATTCACTATATTTATACATTATGCTCTGCGCACACTGTTGATTACTAAATATCTTAAAAATATTCAAAAACAATTTAATTTAGTGATTATATATTTTTCAATAAATAATACATTAATTGTACTTTGCAGGTTATTAGAAAATGTAATGTATTTACTAGTGAACACATTATTTTATTAAATGGTAGTATGTTTACTGGTGAATACATGGTTTTTATTTGAACGGTTAGTGTGCAACTGTGCATGTGTATAATAATGTTATGTATGTATTGTTAATAATATTATTAATTTATATAATTGTTTAGGTTCACCCGTTTGTTGGTTTTCACATTGGAGGTTGCAATTCAAACAATGGCAAAATCTGTGGAGCAGTTGATTGTCTTATTTGATGCAAGTAAGTCTTCAGATTTGCATAAAATTTCTTTACCGTTTGACAATTCATACATAATTTTAAATCTAGATTCCGCTAGGGGTGTTCTTTTTAACCGATAACCAATAACCGAACCGAACCCGAAGTGACCCGACCCGAGAAACTACCTTACCCGATTAACCCGAACCCGATTAAGTGCATACCCAAACCCGACTAGAGTCTTTTGGGTCGGTCTTCGGATTAGTTTTGTATAATTCGGGTTGACCCGAATAACCCGAATAATTCAAAAACAAATAAATGATCCAGTTTTCATATTTTTATGTATATCGGAGTAGTGTTTTTGTAGCCAATTTTGCAACTAAATATTATAGCCCATGTTGTGGTTTTATTTTAAACATATTGTAGCCCAATGGATACAAATAAGCAACCCAAATGGTTGGAAATATGTAACTCAAACACCCGCACCATTAAACCGATAACCATTTAACCTGACCCGAAAAACCCGAACCCGATTAACGCCATAACCGATAACCATTTAACTAGATTGGGTCGGTTATCGGGTAATATTTTCACAAATGAAAACCCGAATAACCCGAACCGAATAACCCGATAACCGAAAACCAAACCCGATGAACACCCCTAGATTCCGCCAACTTAATATTCAATTAACGACTTATAAGTCAAACAAATAATATTACAAATTTGAACACAGTAAGCCCTTAGTTATTATTATAATATTGTTATGTATACACATTTTTTAAGTAATGAAGTGAGTAGAAAAAACGAGGGGTAATTATGTAAATTGGGAAGACTATCCCATAGACAAAACATGTAGAGGAGCTTTACGTCAGTTGGATGTTGGATATTAATGTACATTCTTCCAAGGTTGTCCTTCCCCCAAACCATTTTTTTTTCAGTCTGAAAATGCTACTTTGTCACAGTGTCACGCCCATTCATTCCTTCATTTTTAATTCTTCTCTCTCTCACTTCTTTGATTCAGTAAATCACAACTAATCACATAATTAATATTAATATAAGTATCACTGTTTCTCTCTAAAAATAGAGATGTCAAAAAACTCGAACCTCATATTCAGATTTGGTACTAAAAACATACTTACAACACTTAAAGACATTTTGTTTTTCCTATTATATTTCCATCCATTGGCAGAGCTTAGGAAATATTTTCTAGGGAGACGAAAGTTACGGGACTATTAAAACGGCGGGGCCAAATTCAATATGTATAAATTTTTCAGACGAAAAAACGTAAATTTACAGTACTGGGTTAGAGTTTTAACTAACTAACTTTTATACTTGGTACGCAACATGGCGATACATATCGTGTAATCGGATACCTGATGGATGTTATACTAGGTATTTAACACAATTTTATGTCGGGTTATGTAACTAAGATTACCATTATCAGTGCAAACTCGTCTAATTGTGTTCCACGTCTTTAATCCTTTAAAAAAAAAAAAAAACTTTTTTTTGCAAATGTCTATAGGATAATCATATAATATAAGAAAGATAAGTATAAAATATTCTAAAAAGTTATAACACAATATCTTCATTTTCCATTAGTGTGCCATTAAATCTAACTTTGATGATGATTTATGTGTCGGATAGCTGAAAAGATTTATCAGATTTCTTTTTCAAATTGCCGGAATTACCCTTACTACCAGTGCTCATATGAGTAACCACATTGTTCCTTTTTAGGCAAACAAATAAATAGCATAATATATAAATGTGACAGAAGTAATTGAAAGACTTAAAACATCAACAATAAAATCAATCATTTTAAAGTCATCGCTTTTTTGGTGGCCATTAACAACATTGTTGACTATAGCTATCATGGATATTTGGTCCCAGGACAAACACCAGTGAATCCAAAATCCCATCAAACTAATCTTTTTCTTTTTATTTCAAAAATTTTAACCTCTTACAATTCAAAAACTTTACCTACTTTAAGTTTCAAAATATTATATGATTATAATAATAAAGCTATATATGTTATATAGCACGTTAACATATATTATATAAAGTTATATCACATTAGATCATAACCAATATAAGTGGTTCATAAACGTTGAAACCAATTGACATGTTTAAACTAAATCACACATTAGCAGGTTCAACTTGTCTACTTTTTTATCCTTTAGAAAAAAGTAAATTGTAATAAAATTGGAAGTTCAAATAAATAAATAAATAAATAAATAGTTTTTTCTAATATTTTGATAAGAAAACAAAATGATTTAGTACTGATGGGGTGAATGATACAGGCTTTTTCAGATCAGCATCAGGGTTCATGAACATATTGGTGGCAGCACTGAAGACCATAGGGGAGCACTATCCTGGTCGGCTACACAAAGCTTTTGTCATTGACCCTCCTTCTCTATTTCCATATCTTTGGAAGGTAATAACTACACTCTACAACTACAATATTATATCACGTGTAGCATTTAAATTTTCACTTTAAAAATATTAATGTTTCTTGTTTATAACATATAAGTTTATGATTAAATTGTAGGGTGTCAAGGCGTTTATCGAGTTATCATCAATTACGTCGATGGTGTCCTCACTTGATTTTGATGATTTTCCCGACTTCAATCACTTCACTCCATACCCACGAGCTGCATCCCTTCGCTTTAATCCTTCGTCCGTGCCAACCAAAGGTGCAAAAGTTGGTTCTTGCTCTTCTTCGCGCTTTTCCTTCACAGTTGCCCACCATTTTGACTCACTCAAACCTTGGTATCTCACTTTGACTGACAAACCATCATTCAAAGTGGGTCCCACATCCACGCCTGTACTAGGACCCGCCCTCATCTCACCAGTCAATGCCCGATCCTACTCATTTGCATCACCCACCGCAAGGAACATGAACACATTGAGGAAAAACTTCTTCCCATCAACCCCATTACCACAAAAAACCCAAGTGATGGACCACTCGGGTATCAACCACCCAAGAACCCCCAAACCATCATTCCTACACTCACCGGCCCTATTTTTCAAAAAAGAGTGCCACTTAAGCAAAACTGAAAAGTGTCGAGAATCATTTATTCCATTTCTGAGATTCTACCGACGTCCATACGATGAAATGATATACAGATCTAAAATGAAGCCTCCACTCGGAGGCCTCATTTCGATTGTTTCTCCTCAAATAAGACGTCGCCACATGTCCGTCTCTCAACGGTATTGATAACACCAAAGGAGTGGTACATACAAGATTTCACATTGACATTCACATTGACAATATCATATCAGGTGTAATAATTTATATTATTAATATTTTGAATTCCTATGCGACAAGGCAAAATCAATGTTGCTTTTAATATATAGTGTGTTGTGCATTAATTGATTGTGTTACGAATGTTATGGTATAAGTATAAAAAGAAATAGACGACGTGCAAAGTAAGTTGTGAGTAGGCGTGCAATATATATGTATATATTATGTGGAATGGCAAAATGCATGGTAGACGGCGTGGTCGAA
This sequence comes from Ambrosia x helenae, assembly GCA_030844895.1. NCBI lineage: Eukaryota > Viridiplantae > Streptophyta > Magnoliopsida > Asterales > Asteraceae > Ambrosia > Ambrosia x helenae. The sequence continues at coordinate 44,809 of JAUTDX010001629.1, read as the reverse complement.
ACGGTGAACACATGCATTGGAAACCGTTTATTGTTTCTAAATAAATAAGTCATTCACCAAGACGAAAGTCAATTTTTCCTTTGTTATTTTCCCATTGTTTCATATATCGATCTTGGTTTGAGTAAATAATATGTATAAATGATTCATACCCACACAGACAACATACATATATTATATATGCACATTGTAAGGATTTAATGAAAAATCATAGTTTTTATGAGAACCCTATGAACAAGATAAAAAATTAATCAAAATCGTTTTTACACTATCATTGTTATTGAAATACAACATTAAAAAAATGATACAACATTAAGAATACCAGCCTCCTCTCCACCGAGAGACATAGACCAAGGATCGAACTACTACCATCCCAAGAAGTTCGCTAATTATTCATGCCACAAGGGTGACTCAAATTCGGTACCTCTCCTTAACCTTAGGAAAAACATTATTCTTGTTACCAACTCAATTAGCCATCACTGGCGTATCTCTTTCTCCCATGATTGGATTAGTGATGAAGCTTATACATAAGTGGTTAGATATGAGGGTTAATTACCTCCTACCCACATAATGAAATTTAATTTGGTGATCACTACCATTTCAAAAAGTGTAGTCGTGGTCTCTATTATTATAAAGAGAGATTTATATTTAAGGTTACTATGGGGCTGTTTGGTTGCCTCTTAATGACCATTCAGAGATTACCTCTTAATAGTCCATAACCTCTGAATGGTTAAGAGGTAACCTTAAGTCTGAATGGTTAAGAGGCAACCATTAAGATGTTACTTCTTAACCATTCACACTTAAGATTACATCTTAACCATTAAGAGACTATTAACTATTCAGATGTAGCCTCTTAATGACCATTCAGAGGCTACCAAACAGCCCCTATCTTGATTTTAATTTAAGAGGTGAATAGGTGAGTACTAAATTATTAGTAGAGAGACGTTTTTACTTCTTACTAAAGATACTCTTAATGGATATGAAGGAATAGATGTGAGAGGTTAGTTAGTTACGACTCACCTGGAACACCATAAGTTATGCGTGTGTGCTGATATTTTATCTATTCACATTGATAAATAATATTTTTAACATACAATTTATTCAGTAGAAATTTTTTATAAACAAGTAAAAATTGTTAAAAATGATCTTTAAGGTTAAAATAATGTGTTCACCCCTCTAGGTTCTATAGTCTTGACGAATGTATTATAGCCTTCCATATCTGTTAATACATATACTTTCATTTTTGTTAGTACCTGGATTTTGTGACATAGATTAGCAAATGAACGTGAACACTTGTAGGTGAAATGCGCATTTTGAAGATAGTTCACTAGGAAATGAAGTGCTCACTTTAGAAGTGAACGCATAGCAAAGTTGAAGCTTTATATAAGTAAAGCGCCTACTTGCTTGTTCTTGTCTAAAAATATGGACTTATTGTTCATTGTAGTTATGTGTGATTGGTTTTGAGATCATAGCCTTTGGGGAGCTCACCTGAAGCTATACATGGGGCTTTATTGTATAGACTGCATTATTGGTTATGTAATCTATGATGATTGATTCAATAAACATATTTGATTGAGTACATCTTCCTCATCTATATTTTTGTTTGTGTTCTTGATTGATTGATCTCACACACAAATATGTCCTCTATCTTTTGTTGACTTAAATAGTCCATATTGATAATCTAGGGGGATTTTTACAGTGGTATCAAACTATGGTACCAAAACAAATTGGATTAACAACTATTCGATTCACTTACTCATCAATATATTTGACATTTCATTTAAACAGAGACATTGAATTCAAAGGTTTGTTCGAGTGTTTGAAGAATTGAAGTTGTTTTGATTGAGTTTGTTAAAAACATGGTGTTAATTGAGTTCGTAAAAGATCAGAAGGTTAATGATTACTAATTGGAGAATTGAAGTTGTTTGATCGAATTTGAAATTCAAAAATGATTTTGATGTTGAAATTGAAGAAACTTAAGTTATTCTTGGTCTAACTGTTTGAATCAGATACTAAAACAGGTTCTCCGTCTTCGTCTGAGTTTGTCCATCATACAGTAGTGTGTGTCAGAGAGTAGAGAGAAAAATGAAGCTTCAATTTTTAGATTTGGAAAGTGGTTGCATGATAATTGTTTTCTGGTGCGCACACTTTTCATGGTTAAATTTGAGGCACACGCTTTTGGTAGTTACGAATGAATTAAGTGCTTACTTTTGGAAGTTACAAATGAGACACTCACTTATAGTGGTTAAGGTAAACCACACACTTTTGAATCTAGGTCTTAATTGCTTACTTCTATCAAGGTATGAAGCTCTTACTTTAATATTTATATGACCTTGCCAACACATTGACGAGAAGTTAAAAAAATAATTTTAGAATGGTGGAGATTCCGAATAAGGAAAGAGTCATTGAGGAAAACTTTGGGAAAATATTTATTGGAAAATATTTGGGCTGGGAATTCTTTACTATTTCATGGGCCATTAGAAGATGACCAAGATCAATGTAAAATTTCGAGGTCTAACAGCATGGTTGGATTTCCCATTCGGGATACGGGCAAAATACGGATATATATTCTATTAGTCTAGGTGGGTTTAACAATGAATGGAGACCGAGTTGAAGAATTTTGAAATATTTGATGATCATTTTCAAAGTTTGACAGGGTTGAAAATTGTGGTGCTGAAGCTAGAGATTTGAGATTGACTAGTTGAAGACTGAACCTTTATCACTTGATAGTTATAGTAGAGGTCATTAATTAGAAGTAAAGGTTATCCAAGAGCTAGAGTAGCCGAGTTGAGTCTAGAACTAATGTGGAGGGTCTGCATATGACGAGGAGATTTTATATGAAAGTTTTTGTGTGTTTGGATGATTCGCAAAGACATGATACAAAGTTACACAAAATTGATATCATTAGTCAAGAGGGAGATTGTAGAAACCAAATATGACTAGTGATCATCAAGAATCGATAAGAGATTGGTAATCACAATTCAAGTGGGAGGTTATTCATTATGGCCTGGATTTAGTGACTTCTTATTAGCAAATGAAAATGGATGCTTGAAAGTGAAGTGTGCACCTTAAAGATGTTTCACAAGGAGGTGAAACGTTCACTTTCAAAGTGAAAGCATAGCAAAATAGATGCTTCAAAGAAATGAAGTTCCAACTTGCTTGCTCAAGCTTATAAATAGGGGCTTATTGTTCATTTGTAATATATGATTAGTGTTTAGATCACCAGGCTTAGGGGAGCTCACCTAAGGATGGATATGGAGCTTTATGGTATAGAGTGTATTCTTTCTATAAGGTAAAAATATGTGAGGCTGATGCATATCAAATGTATTTGTGTAACCGAATAGGAGTTTATCGGGTTTAGGTGTAAAACCATGAAAGGGTTCATGATATTGGGTCTCGGGCCAGTCCATTGGGCCGAGAAAACTAGTTTCCATGGGCCTTTATGTATGTGTAGTGTATAATGACTTGTTGGCTCATAAACTAGGGGTAGACCTTTGGAGAACCGTTTTAGATAGAGTTAGATGAACACAACGAGTCAATTGTAGTTTCTCTCTTGTATTAGACGTACTCATCAATAAATGTATGCAAGTTTGAAGTAATAAGGTGTCTTGAATCAATATCTTGCTTAGATTCTTCCTAATTAATAGAGAAAATTGCTCGAATGGTCCTGTGGTTTGCACAATTTTCACCTATAGTCCCCATGTTTTTAAAATTATAGTCATAGTCCTGAAACAATGAATTTTTTTAACTTGGATAGTCCCTGGAGCTAACTGAGGTTAAATAATCCAGTTAAGTGAGTGTGAAATTACTAAGATACCCTTGTTTTAAAAAAAAATATTTAAAAATAATTAAAAATTATGTGGGCCCCACCCACTTCTTCTTCCACACTTCACCTTCCTCACCCATCACCTCCATAAACCAACACCACCTCCTCCCCAAACCACCTCCACCTCCACCTCCACAAACAACCACCACCTTCCACCATCACCACCACCCATCCACTTTTTCTTCCACACTTCACCTTCCCCACCCATCACCACCACCCACCACCACCAACCATGGCTTTTTAATATTAAGACACACACATGATTTATCACCTGCTATTTAATAAATCCACACACATCTCACCATTAATAATCCCAGATGGGATCATCAAAAATCAACCAAAAAACTTTTTTTTTTTACTTTTTACAAAATCAAACCGTGAAAGATCCAATCTTTTCCCAAATAAGAACAAACCCAGATCATAAAACAACAGAAACCCACCTCATGATTCTTAGTATCAAGCCTAGTACAATTCGCTAAAAAGAAAAAAGAACCCAGCACCACTCTAGGCTTGTCCAGTTTTTTTGTGGGCTCGAGTCCGGCGACTGGAGGAGCTGGCGGCATAGAGAGATAGACCGGAAGGCAGGAGAAGAAAGAGAGAAGGAGAAGGCCAGAGGTGGAGCTTCGGTGGTCTTCGGCCACACCACCCCTGAACCGATAATATTCCCAATCAACACACACATACCTGATTCAGGGATTTCAATTGTGGTTTAATCAAGAATATCGACAAGAATTGTAAGTTATGAGATTTCCCTAAATTTGTTCCTGGATAATTATTAATTGAAGTATGGTGAGAGGCGTGAGTTATAGCAGAAGTTGTTGATACGGTTATTAGAATCAGAAGAGGAGATAAGGGTAGTCGGTCGATTATTCAGACACGGAGGAAGACAGTGGGGTTGTTTGACGGTAGTAATAGATTATGGGTTCTGGTGGTGATGTCGGGTAACGGCTTATGACGATGATGGTTAGTGTTAAGTGACGTTATCGGTGGGGGAGGTGCTGGTTGGTGGTGGTGGTGGTTGGTGGTGATGATGAGGGTGGAGATGAGGTGAAGAAGATGAAGTGGGAAAGATGAAGTGTGGGACCCATATTAATTAGTATTATTTTTTATAAAAGTAAGGGTAGTTTTGTAATTTCACACCCACTTAACTGGATTATTTAACCTCAGTTGGCTCCAGGGACTATCCGAGTTTAAAAAATTCATTGTTTCAGGACTATGGCTGTAATTTTGAAAACTTAGGGACTATAGGTGAAAAAAGTGCAAACCATAGGGACCATTCAAGCAATTTTCTCTAATTAATATGTTAGTTTGATATTGTGTTTATTTGGATTGTTTTGGGAGTTACAAGTGGTATCAGAACCATTAAAGTCTTTCAAGGACTCAATTTTGACAACAATGATTCAAGATGTGCACTTACTGCTATGTTTTAAGGTTTTCAATTCTATTATGTGAAGAATTTTGAACTTTAAGTTTTGTCAAAGTTTTTGCGATAAGGTTCTTGAAGATCTCGACTTATTTTACTCAAGAGGATCTGGAATTATTTTACTGAGTTTGATCTTCAATTAGGTCAAAATCGTGTTGTTTATGATTGAAGTTGACGGAAAACAAAAGGTTCGTTGAAGTTCTTCTTCTCTACTTTGAAGATAAGCTTGAAAATTTAAAAAATCCTCAAATTCCTAAAAACTTGGGATTGTGGTTTAACTGTTAAGTTTTCGGTGATACAGCTTCTCGGATATTAAAAAATGGTTCACGTGCAAAATGTTCCCAGGTTGTGTTTTCTCGAGTTCTCTTTGTGTTCTTGGGTTTTTAATCAGTTCACGGGCTCTATAGTGTTCACGGGATCTACTTTGATTCTCGGGTTGTTAAAGAAGTTCTTGGGGTTGGTACTGTTTTTTTGGATAAACCTTGTTCTCTAGATTTAGTTTGTTCTCGGTGTTTAGTTATTCTTGACATTACTATGTTTACTAGAGATTGTGTTTTTATAGGGTTCAAAGCAATTCTAAGGTTTAATGTTTATTCTCGGGTTCTAAAGGTTCTCGGGAATTAGAGTGTCTTCAAAAATTAGAGTGTTCATAGGACTCTAAATTTGTCATGTTTATCAAAGTCTCGAAATTACAAATTAAAAGAAAAATACTTAAATTAAAAAACTAATAGGACACGTAAATTGATTAAGTTGAAGATTCACTTGTTTTGTGAGTGAAAAGTAAAGTGCAAAAAATTAACGAAATTGGGGAGAAACCTTAATTAGCGAAATCGAAGCCCTAAATCAAGGCATTTGGTTCTGACAACAGGGATAAACCACCTATGGTGTTTTCCACAAGATCCGGCTCGTCGAGACCTTTCTGTCCCCTACTCGTGGGTCCTGTAACTCCAATCATAGCTCAAGTTAGGCTTGTTTTAAGTTTGAGTCATTTATGCTATGTTTGTCTTTAACAAGTAGTTGTATGATCTGACTACTAGTACCTAGATGCAACAGTTATTTCAAATATGCTAAATACTACTGATTTAAAATATCTTCTAAATTTTTTCTTGGTTAACTGATTCAAAGTGTTTTATCACATTTTTGGTGAAACCTTGGAAGCATAAATCAACAGATTCAACCAACTGATTTCTTAAATGGAATATGTTGGAATTAAGGTATTAAATGGTGAAGCCAGCAAGAAACTTCTAATTTGCCACATAATTGAGATATGATTGTTTTTACCATCAAGAGGTTAAGGGACTTGTATAGAACAACCCTGGTAGATCTTATTACAATAATCGATCATGATTTTGATGACAAGAAGAGGGCTCTAAATCATACAACCACATCAAGCAATGTTGTATCTAGTTCTCATGTTCTACCTTCACTCACCCAAAGACTGATGAATATGATTATGAGAATCAACTACAAATCTCGGATTTTGAATTCAATCGTGCTTTCATGGCTGACATTTTGTATACTTTTTCTTCGGAGACTTCTTTTTCTGAGGTAAACAATCATTTATTTTTCTCATCTTACATAGAAAAGGTAAATTTATGCAATACTCTAACTTCATTAACCTCATTAATTAACAAAAAAACCATAAGAAAACATAATTTAGAATTTATAATTTGAAAACATGTTTAGCACATTCATGACAATTCGATATTCTTTAGGCACATAAGATTCTAGTCATCAAAACCAAAATGTTAGACCAAAATACACATCATTGATTGATTAAACAATCCTAAAACAGGTAACTTCAAGTGTATAGACAAGATTTGCAGAAGCGTTTGAGACTTGAGCATTCAGTTCCTGGATTATAGCTTGATCATCTTTGGTCAAATAAAGCCTTCAAAATAGGGTTTTTACAAGACTATTACTCGTTAAAAGTTAGTGGAATCAAATGCGGTTCAAACGAAATAAAAAAATTGTATATGGGACCAGGGACCTTTCGCGTCACGCGACGGGGGAAGGCATTCCTATCGCATGGCGCGAGGCCACAAAATTTCCAGAAACTCTACCAAGTCCACATGTTTCATTCTTAGCCAAATTTGATACCCATTTCACCCTGCACAAGGCTGCACATATTTGTAGGACTAAAATCTTTTCCGAGGACTCTTAGAGTCTCGTTTATAGCCCAATTAACATACACTTAATACATTCAGTCCCATGCCAAATTTCCCATTCAGTTTCAACTTCTAGACGTGGTTACTCCTTATACAGATCATCCGACCCGTGAAGGCTTTCTCTTGCCAAAATTCATGCCTTGGACATTCATAAGGCCATATTTAACTATTATTTGACTACCTAAACCGTTTACTACATATGAAATTTGGAAAGTCGTGTTTACAACTCTTATATAAAATTACTTTTGATTTATTTTACCAAATGACCTAAATTGTCGTTTTGGTGTATTTAAGTAATCCTTGATTGGATTTCCACCAATTCCATATTCACGATTGTATTCCAATTGATGATACATACCATGCTTGTACAATCCTTTATACTACAATAATTATAGGTGATATAAAGAATCAAGTCATCTAGTAACTTACCTTATGCGTGGCACCTTCCCCGCGAGTCTTTCTCACCCTGCTTTGACGATGATTCTTGCTCCTTTCTTGTTAGATTATGGTCCATTAGATTGTTAGAACCATTACAATTTCCATGGTTTCATTTGCACATGTTGTCCCATACAAGAGCATTTGCAAAATTATGAGTTCATTATCTATACAATTGATAGGCCTATTTAGATTCAAGCACTTGTTGGGCATTATTCTTAACATCCAACTTTCATGAATGACTTATATTGTAGCAACTATCATGAGCATCATTTACTGTTTAGAAGTTCAATTTTTATAATCACACATAATTCTACCAAGTTGACACCATTAAAACAGTGCTTGATTCACTTAGGCATTTTATCGATCACTTGGTTTGCGCTAACTTTTCTCTAAGGCAATAACCTAATCAAGAGCATCATGGAATCACCTCTATCCAAAATCATCAATTTTAGCATATCAATTTAACACTTAATTAACAAGTTTCACCAAATAGAGCATGCATGCACTATCAAAATAATCAAGATGATGGATTTCACCAAAATCCCATACAAACCATCCTCTTCTTTTTAAATACAATTTCATTTAGTTTGCCCTAATAAGATTTATAGTTTATTTTCCATATGCATAGTGTTTCCTAACACTAGGGTAACACCTCTAGACTTATAAATTTGTTTATAAGCAAAATCCCATCAAGCTCAATATCCTCATGATCATCTATTACACCATGAAACACAAATTAAGGGTTACCATAGGGTTTGTTTGACTCTAGATGGTGATTTCCACCTATTGCATGGGATTATACCCTTTGATTGCCTTGGATTAAGCTAAGTTGTGAGATTGAGCTTATAAGTGTGTGTGTTTGGGGTGGGGATCGATCTCCAGGTAATGGAGATGATCTTCCCCCTTTTTTTGTTTTATTAAAACACAACTATCACAGATTTCCACTTTTAGTCCCTCTAATTATATTCCAAGCTCATTAGTTTAACTCACTAACTAGGTTAATCTCAATTTATGGATTTTATCCTTATCTAACTAGTGTAGTCTATCAAATTTATTTCATATAGTTCGGTTTTGCCCGAATTATCCACATAACCCAGGTTATTTGTTTGAATGCAATATGCGTTTTCTTAGAAAATTTTGGGGTGTTACAATTTATATAAAACGTACAATGCTAATTTACATTGGGAAACTCAAAATCTTAAAAGTTCAAAAGTGAATCTTACTAAAAATTAAAATATTTTGAAAGAGAAAATAAAGGCACAAAAGAAATACCTTTCTCAATGAAAAACATTGTAAGTGAGAAAGATTGTATCTATCAAGATGCTAAACAATGAGTTCAAGTTTTAACTGATGAATTAAATAAGCCAACGGCAAAACTTGAAAAATACTAAGTTTATCTTTAAGAAGTTTGAAGTGTGTAGCAAGATAGTTGATAACATGCTTGATAGACAACTCCATGGGAATGACAAAGGTGGTCTTGGATATTCAAATGTGCCTCCACCATTCCATGATAACTATACAAGTTTGCCTTATACTGAAAAATAAACGACAAACAAGGCACATTTCTAACATGGAAAACAAATTCAATTTGAATCCGGTGGATCAGGTTCGTTGAAGAGAATTAATCCTAAGTTTAAATGTGTAAACAATTTTGACGCATCTACTTTATATGCAGACAAAGTAGAGATGGAGGATTGTGATAGTGATAATGATAGTGAGAATGATACTTGTGAAGGGGATTATGTTTGCAAAAATAAAATTGATTCTAACGATTTTCTAACCTCTGATGATTGTAGTGTTTTTGAAGCTCTAGTTTTAAAAGAAATAAATCTTCTTTGAGTAACTATAATGCTCAGAAAAATGCTTTAAAGTCAATTTATAAAACTTGTTACTAGTGGCAACAGTGAAAATCATGTTTTCAAATATACGAACAAGGAACTGTGCAGGCTGAGTAAGAACACCAACAAGGTTAAAGAACATAAAGTTGGTGTTCAAATGATAGGTGATTCACCTTAAGCACTTTCACATAAGATGATTTTTTTTTTGCACAACATGTTTATTATCAAAGGAGGTTTCAACAAGATCATGCAAAACAAAGCAGAAAGTTTGAAAATTGTTCAAAAAAATCATCCAAGAGATCTCATCATTCACATTCATCATCATCATCAGTTGAATAAAAAAGATCGGGATATGCTCCTTACACAAGGAAGCAGACATGTTACAATTGTGGTACAGCCGATCACATTGCACGAAATTGCATACCTCGTACTTATAATCCCTATTACATAAAAAATTAATGGACTACACCAAGGGAACGATCTTATTCTAATCCAATGAAGGTTGAAATACATAAGGAAATGAAGAATACGGATTCCAAAGTTATGTCTTCCGGTGGTGATTGGAATGCTGGTAAGAACAAATAAAAGACTGTTCATGGACAAAAATATATTCGTAAATCTAAAGAAGTTGAAAAACCTAAAGTTACTATTCCCAAAGTAATTATGACATCTACTAAACCAAAACTTATTTTGAAGGAAAAACCAAAAGCAATAATAAGGATATTTGCTTGCAGGATGCGTCTTATGTTGATACCTCAGAAATGCCTAAGACCACAATGGCTTGTGTTCCAGTGTCTAACTAATCTTCTTATTCATACATGGACAACCAAGGATGATAGTCAACAACCTCCGGTATGTTCATAATGGTTATTCCAAGCAAATAGCAGGCGCTATTTCTCGGTTACATAATATTGAACCTTTAACGAGGGTTATGTTTCATTTAAAGGAGATAAGGCACGTAAGATCTGCAAAGAATGTACATTTAAAATTTTGTGCATTATTGTTCAAGATAATTGGTTCCAACTTCGAAGATGGTTAACAAAAAAATACAAAAAAAGATTTTACTTGTGTTTAAATTTGTACATAATTTTTATTGTTATTTTTAATATGAACAAATTTAGTGGGAGAATAAGAAAAATATAAAAACATCAAAAACAGAATCAATTATAGAAAAATAGTGTATATTTTGTTCTTTATCTCATAAAACCCAAAAACATTGTAATATTTTAAAAACACAAAAACATTTTATTGCAACATATGGGAACTGATATAAATTTTCGCTTGTGAGTAAAATTGACACATGTAAGGACTTAAATTGCAACAACTAGGCTCTAGCGTAATATGTTGATAGGCTCAGCTTTAGCTTGGAATATAATTTTTCTTGTGATAAAGTCAAATCTAATTAATGGGGAACATCACCTAGAATTAATGCAACTTCTATTTGACTACTTATGTTATGTCCCGATACACATTGTGTTCTAGGGTCTAAAATTTAGTCCAAGAAATGTCTAATTTTTTCCTTTGTTTTTCAAAAGCAAAGACTTGGGATACTTAACACATCCGCTTTTGTTTTATGAAATGGAAGACCTAGCTGCTTGTTGTTAAGAACCAATGTGTTTTTAGATGAAACAAATCACCAAAACAAACCAACTGAGTCCAACAAGATGCAATTAAGCACATCAAAAGACACCACCTAGTTTGTAAAATCCTTAAAACCTTAATCATTTAAAAAATCAATTTATCTGTATATTACAGAATTCTCTAAATTCGATTTATTCTATTCTTTACTAAACCCATTCTCACACAAGATTTCATATTTTAAAATAGACACTATACAAATATGTGGGAAACATTTTGCATGATAAATTTTATTAAGTATTTTCTAATATATGTATGGGATTTACTTAAGATCATGATTAATTCATAAAACACGATAAGAGTTCATATATAGTTATATAATTAAGGTTGAAGCAAGAGTGTAAGTGAAAAAAATATATTGGCAATCACCTAGTCCAGTTAAAGTAGATCTGTGTTGAAAAGTGTTCCTCAGTCTATCGTACAGTGATATAATCCTATAAGCAAAACTTGTGTATATTTTCTGTAGATAGATATTGTTTTTACTTTTATTTTAGTTTGTTTTTATTTTTATTATTATTATTTAAATTTAGTTTATTTTGCTTATAATTTTGTTTTTGTTTTAAATTTATAAAATTAATCATTCATAAAGATTTTACTGATCATTAAAAGATTGAAAGAAATTAAAATTTTGAAACAAAAAACTTTAAGTGAAAGTACTTGAATTGTAAATATTGGATTCTTTGTTACATAAATGTTTGCTTACGAAATTCTGAGAATTTGCAAAATTTTATTCAAATCAAGAACCAGGAGTTGACAACGAATGACGGGTTTCCGGTTGTTGACAAGCATGAAATACCACCGCAACAAAACATAGTCGAGTCAGACGAACCTGATATGATTTTATCTTTTGACAGTTAAAGTAAACATTAAGAAGTACCTGTGAACCTGTTTGAAAGAAAAAAGATTGAGAAAGAAAATAGCTACCCAGAATACTCCTTTCACTTCATCTTTTAGCAAGATGATCAAGAAAAATACTAATTATGATCCAAATACGGATCTATCCCCAATAGAAGACAAAGAGACCCAAGCTCGGGACTTCATAAATGAAGAAATTCAACAACGCCTTCATCGACACCATAACAACAACCATAAATTTTGATGTAAAAGTTGTGGACTAAAGTGGTGATCATAGTGCTACATTCAGTTTATGAAGACCGTTTGATAGCATGAGCCTATAGAGAAACTGTAGGTTATAAATATGAGAGGTTGACACATATTAAATGTATTGGTGTAACTGAATAAGAGTTTATTCATGTCTAATTGTAAAACTATGAAGTGGTTCACAGTATTGAGTCTTGGGTTGGTCCATGGGCTGAGAAAACTAGTTGTTATGGGCCTTTATGTATATGTAGTATATAAACACTTGTTGGCTCATAAAGTAGGGGTAGACATTGGGATTGGCGTTTTAGAGCGAGTTAGACCAAACATAGCGGTTCAATTATAATTTCTCTCTTGTATTAGACATTTTCAACAATAAACGTATGCAAGTTTGAAGTAATATTGTGTTCTTGAATCATCACGTTGCTTAGATTTCTTCTAATCAACGTGTTCGGTTGACATCGTGTTTGTTTGGATCATTTTGAAACTTGCACTTTCGGTATGTATCTATGATGATTGATTGAATAACACATTCAGTTGATTACATCTTCATTTATATTTTTGTTTGTGTTATTGATTGATTGATCTCTGATACACACCCCAGTCTTTATCTTCATTTATATTTTTGTTTGTGTTATTGATTGATTGATCTCTGATACACACCAGTCTTTATGTTTTATTGATTCAAATTGTCGATCTTGATTGGCTTAGTGTTGTCCCATGAGGGATTTCACTTGTCCATAGATTTTTTAGGTATCATGAATCTACATATTAAATTTATATTAGTTATCTCGATATTTTTATCCAATGAACATATAGACATACACTTGGAAAGAATGTAGGTTTAGTATTTCAATCGAATAGTTTTCTCAATCATGTGAACAAGCATTAGATTAAAGCGTTTATTGGGTGCGTGAAATCAATAATTAGATAAGACATAAATAATTTCTACAAAGAACTAGAATCTCTTTTTTTTTGGGAAACGAATTGATGAAATTTCATCTTAAACAAGCCATACGTTTCTTAATATAGGCAGGGAACAGACACAATGATACATTGCAACTCTCATCATAGAATATAATTGTTTGGCAGTTGGTACTAACATAATTGAGAAGATTTCCAGTAGAAACCATGTGCAATTGTTACATAGTGGCCCTCACGATAAGTTTCAACTGGTCTGAGTCATCACTGAGCATAGTTACTAACGAATACATTAAGTTACCTTAATGGCAATTTTCGGTGGCACTGAGTATCCGTAACTTTGGAAGATCATTTTTTATGCAAAGTTTCACCATCCATGGAAATCAGAAGCGTTTCCAAATTTTCAACTGCTCTCAGTTACAATTAATGACATTAAGTGCCACGGATGGCCATTTTCAACCACTAGACTAGCTGTCACTAATTATCTAACCATTGAAGATCATTTTTCATGTAAACTTTCACCATGTATGGAGATTTGAAGCATTTTAAATGAAGCATCTTCATAGCACAATCAAAAACTTCCATATAGGGCCGATCCCCGCACTTCCATGAGGCTAGTGTCCTCCACCGGTGTAGGGGATTCATCCCTTACAACCTTTGAAATCCCTGAATGCCCGAAGTCAAAATAATGTTAAATGGTCATGTACTTCACATCTAACTCTTTCCTATATTTATTGTTAGGGCTACAAATTAATCAAACGTTCAACAAACCGTTCGTGAACTGTTTGACAGATGTTTGTTCGTATTCGTTTGTTTAATAAGTGAACAGACACAAAAAGAAATTTTGTTCGTTTAGCTAAACAAACGAACACAAACAGAGGTCGCTTCCAGTCCTCTACATTCGGTAACGTGTTCGCTTATGTTTAATAGTTCATTAAGCTCTTTAACTTTTACTTTTGATTTAAGTATTTCAAAAAGTCCTAGTAATATATTATTTAATAAGTATTAGTGTATTATGTATTAGTATATTACTTCATTTATTTTTAGTTTGATTAATGTTATTTGGGTAGATTAAAAAAGACTTCAAGTTTTTTTTGCTAAATGAGTACTTTAAGTTTAATAAGATAAAATTTGTGTTATTTTAGAACATTATTTTGTGGTAGATAATATTACATTATCAAGATTATGTAAAGTATGTTTGCATAATTGGGTTACTATATTTTGGGCGAATCCACGTAATGTTTGTGATGAAAGATACTGATTTATTTCAAAATTTAATATATGTTAGTTTGTGTTTATTTATGTTCTTGAATGTTTGTTCGTGTTACTGAACGTTTGTTTGTGGTCGTCTGTATTTATGAACGTTTATTTGTGTTTGCAGAAGTTGCAGGATCCCTAAAGTGAACTTCTTTTGCTCCGCTCATACATGGGAGTGGCTAAATTATTGTTTGGTCTTCGGACGTGTCAACAGGCCTTTGTCACTAAAGCAGTATCTATTTTTGACAAGGGGCTACGGGGGGCGGTCGAAGATATTGTCGCAGGTGTGGGGTAGTTTTTTGGGGGATTTTCAATGGCGGGTGGTGTCTCTGCCGATACGTTCGGGAGGGCTTCGTCTATGTTCGGCAGAGGATGCATCTGCATATGCCTTTGTTGCCTCTAAGGTGCAGTCCTGGAAGTTACAAGACCATATCTTAATGAACAATGGTATGGCGGGGATGGACTGAGATTACAAGATTGCACTGGATGTCGTTCGCAACTCTCTCCCCGAGTTAGATCTAAGCGGTTTCATGATTAAGGACACCGCCCCCAAGAAAGCTCAAAAAACCTTGCCGAATGCGTTTATCCATAAAACCCTTCAGACTATGGGAGAGGAGTTTGTTATGACTCCGTGTCAGAAGGCAGTGTTTGAATGCCTCAAGGGAGCGCATGCTCAAGACTTCTTAACTGTGCTCCCTTCGACGGGCTTGGGCATCGTATGTCGGCTATCGAATACCAGGCCATCCTTAAATACAGACTTATGATCCCATGCTCCCTGTCGATGAATCGTGCCCAATTTGTAAGAGAGCTTGTTTGGATAAATTTGGGGAACACGCCTTGCATTGCAAGGAAATGCCGGGATTTAAATACCGACATGATTTAGTCAGGGAGGTCTTATGGGATGTTTTGCGAAAGGCTGGGATCTTAACCAATAAAGAATCCCCAGTTAACTTTTTAACGGACCTGTTAGACGGACGGTCTACCTTATGGCCAGCAGATGTACTTGTGTTCGGATGGGCACAGGGAAAGCATGCGTGTGTCGACCTCATTGGAGTGTTCCCTCTGGTCGGACTTCGGGATTTAGGGGTTGTGGCAGGACAAACAGTCTCGAAAGCTGAATCTAAGAAAATTGCTAAACATGATACCGTCTGCCTGGGAACCAGCACGTCTTCGTGCGTTTTGCATTTGATACATTTGGGGCCCTTTCCCCCCGAAGCGATCCATTTTCTAGATCTGGTGCAAATGGTAGTGCATAGTAATTGCTCGTCAACCAAGGGGCAAAACTTCATCTTTAATAGAGTCGGTTTTGCTATTCAAAAGGGGGTAGCGGCGCAACTTGTTGCCCATTTACCAACCATCCACTTGTAATTTGTTATAATTTTTATCAGAAATCAAGGGATATGACAACTTTAAAAGTGCAATTTATATTGATACTTTAAAAAAAATTAACAAACGAACACATTATTTCCTTAACAAACAAACACAAAGAGAAAATCTCGTTCAGTAAATGTTAATGAACAATTCATGAACACGTTATTTTTTTAACAAATAAGGTCTTGTTCATATTCGTTTGATTCGTTTGGTTCGTTTGTAACCCTATTTATTATGATTTTTCATTTGATCTTCAAGTAAACCTTGATTATCTAAAATCACCAATAGAGACTATGGTGGTGTTTGTTTTTTCTCTAGAAGTACTTCTGGCCTCTTTTGTCTACGTCGCGCAGACGCGGGCAAATGTTTGAGGTCTGCAGATTGTTTATTTTTTGGAAGACCTTTCACTAAAAAAAGGTCTTTCTGATCTCTTCTTGGTGCAGACATAAACCGAAGTCTTCCAACCACTTCTCACTTCTTCTCCCCCATCCTCCTTTCTTTTTTCTTCTTTCTTGTTCATTTCTTCATCAGACCATCATTATCATCTTCTTTCTTCTTTCTTGTTCATTTCTTCTTCATCAGTCGTCATCATCATCATTCTCCTCCTTCTTCTTCCTCCCTCCGTTCTCCTCTTCTCCCATCCCCCTCCCTGTCGCGTCCTCCCTCCTCCCCTCTCCTTACCGTCGCGTCGAGACCTTCTCCTCTCCCCCTCCTCCTCCCTACCGTCACCTCCCTCCTCCCATAGTCCCATCCCCCTTCCTACCGTCACCCCCTCCTCCCCTCTCCCTGCCGTGGCGTCGAGATTTTAGTCAGGATTTTATGATGGATTCGTGTATTACTTGATTGGCTTGATTGGGGTTTGTGCTTGGTGCAATAGGAAGGTTGTGTGGTTGATTGGGAAGGAATAGTATATTCTTTTATTTTTTCAGGATGAGGGTGGCTTTAGTGTTAGGTTAAAGATGATTTTTTGTTAATGAAGTAATGGAGATTCAATAACATAACAGGAATATTAATAAATAGTCATGAAGGTGGCTTTGGTTATGTTATGGTGGGTTATGGTTTTAGGTTACGCGCTACAAATGTTAACAAACAACAGTCTTCTCCTTACAGACTGCAGACCTTTCGTCCACCTCTTCTCCTGCAGATGTCTGCATATGTGATCCGCAGACTGCAGACCTTTTACCTCTTAAAAAACAAACAACACCTATGATGAAGAAGGGGGTGGTTGGAAGAAGGATGGTAGTGCACACGGTAACTGCCTTTAGTAAATGGTAACGGTTCAGGATCAAAAAGACTTGCAACATAAGGTTAAACAGATTTTTGTGTATCTAATGAGTGTGTTAATGTGTATGTTTGATCCAAGAGATGTGTGTATATATGTATTTCAATAATATCAACATAAGGTTAAACAATTTTTTGTGTATCAATGAGTGTGTTAATCTGTGACTGTATGTTTGATCCAAGAGATGTGTGTATATATGTATTTAGATAATATTTAAGAATCAAACGGACATTATGTCATAAGTTATAAAATATAAAATGAAATAAAAATATAAAAACGGATTGCTATAATAATTGTTGTATAAATAACTGATGAAGATATATAATTAGGGCTGTAAACAAACCAAACGTTCGGTGAACAGTTCGTAAATCGTTTGGCGGGAAGTTCGTTTGTGTCCGTTTGTTTAATAAATGAACGAACACAAACAAAAAATTTCGTTCGATTAACTAAACAAACAAACACGAACGAATGTCTCGTTCATTCGATTGCGTTTGTGAACGTTCGGCAATGTGTTTATTTACGTTCGTTTATTTATATCTGTTCGTGTATGTTTGTTTATGTTCGATCACTAGTTAACACTTAAAAAAAGTTTATAGTCTTTCAGTTTGTTTCCTAACTTTTAATTCCCTCCTAAACTTTTTCCCCCTTATACATTAAATATTTAAGTAATGTTTTGATCATTCTCGCATTAAAAAAAACATCAATCTTTTTAGCTGTTGGTCTTACTATACTAATGAAAAATCTCAACCTTTTGTTATGATTCCTTAGTAGATAATTAAAGATGCTACTACTTTTGACTACATAGTTATAATGCAAGTTTATGTATCATTCTCTAATTAATATTTGTCTTATATGGTCACAAGAAATCGAAGAATGTGTAGAGTTTAGTAAAGTTGGATATTGACGAATGTAGACAATTTTTAGGATAATTATGACCTTTTGAATTAGGAATATCATGTATTCATGCCTAAGTAATTTTAGATAATTATGTCTAAGTTAGTACAATTGGACTTATCGCTTAGTGGATGTACTTTGTCTAACGGTTAATATTAACAATGTTTTTTTAGTTAGTTGCATATTAAATGTTTGTTTTTGTTTGGGTTCAAGACCCGTGTTCACGAACAGTTCGTAAACAACTGAATTTCTTAACAAACAAACACAAATATAGAATTATGTTCGTTAGTGTGTTCGTGAACGGTTCGTTTGTCCAAGAAACCTTAACAAACAAACACGAACAAAGCCTTATTCGTGTTCGTTTGGTTCGTTTACAGCCCTATATATAATTGAAAGTATAACACTGACCTTCTGATGTAGTGGCAGCCCCATAACCTTCTAATATAGAGGTCAAGGATTTGAGTCTCATCTAAATAAAAAAATTTCTAGGTTGAGCCACGGTTTTATCACAGTGAGCCATTGGACGGTGGGTTTCCTCAGGAATAGTGGTGAGCCAGGTCACCAACATCTTATGCGTTTGTTGGCGTGAGTGACCTTTTGCTATTAGGTAAGACCTTGGTGAGGTCGTTAAAAAAAAAAGATATAATATATGATCTTTAAATATTAGTGTGCTTACAAAAGTATTTATTATTTATAAGTTTTGTTAACGGATTTGTTATTATAAGTGATCAAACTAAAAACATCATATAAAACTACCTTTATTATTTTTGTTTAAGAAAAACAAGAATTATCGTTTCAGTACATTATTATTATTGAATATTTCAACTTTTGGTTAAATTTTTCATAAACAAAATTTGGATTATTCAAGGCAATCTATAAAAAGAGAGATTCTGTATTTCTTTACTAAGGAAAAATACATGTTCTACTTTCGAAGACATACAAAACTGATGTTCTTTGACTTTTCTGTTGTAAATATTCTTTTCAAAAATGGTATAAATTATATTTATTTTGAAAAAAAATAAAAAATCTTTCTGACCTCAACAGAAAATAAAAATTGAAGTGAGTAGGTCATTAGAACTGAAAAATCGGTGAGTAGAGTTAAATAATTAGTTGTTTTGTGTAAGATAGTCTTTGTAAGTATTTGGTAGATGGCAGAGATGGTTAGTAGGAATATGTGTCGTGTGATGTTTTTCTATTTAAATCAAAAAGTCAATATGGAGTTTGTCACACCCATTTCTACTTGTCTTTTATACATTGAAATTTGAGACCAATTCCATTGCCCCGTAAATAAAAGTATTGTTTATATTTTTTTGATCAGTAGAAAAATATTATCTTATATTTACTTGATCGAATTTACATGTCTTTATTCAGTTTATTATTATTATTATTTAATTTACTCCTTAACTTCTATGAATAACAACTTTCATAACCCTCCAAAAGTTACACTTATATTTAGTTTATTAATGACAGAAAAATATACAATATTAAATTAAGTTAAAAGTTGCACCGGAAGTCGTCACAATAACTTAAACTAGCATCTCACATGCTTCAAAAACATAATATAACAAAGGGGAGAGATAACGTATAAAACCATCTTAACGTAAGAAACGTAAGAAGCAATCTCAGCCATTAGATTAAGGATGCAGATTAAAAACCCTAACCATACCTGGGTTAAAACTAACCAAGCGTAAAATAAGAAAAAACCTTCTAACCGTCTAATTTTTTTTTTTCCAAATCGTAACAACATAACTAATTTGAACCCTGATTTTTCATCTTTTTCAGATCGATTCATGTTCAGAATGATTACACACAAAAAAAAGGATTACAGTGAACGAAAAAACGTAATATCAGTATTTGATCTAAAAATAATAAAAAACAGAGGATTAAACCAATCATATGAACAATTATGAATTGTAATAGTTGTCGAATACTATGAATATTGTTTCATTAAGGATGATTAAAACATAAAAATTAGGTTAAAAAAAGTTGCAGAGGAAGAAGATGAAGTTGGTGAAAAACAGACGCACTCATAAAAATTTCAGACGCACTCATCAAAAAAAGTTGCAGAGGAAGAAGATGAAGTTGGTGAAAAACAGACGCACTCATCAAATTTTCAGACGCACTCATCAAAAAATTTCAGACGCACTCGTCAAAATTCAGACGCACTCATCAAAATTTCAGACGCACTCATTGAAAGTTTGGAAGCAATCATTGAAAATTTGGACGCACTTATCAAAACCAAAAAAAAAAAAAAAACAAACGCACCTTTACTAAAAAAACAAACGCACCTTATTAGTATCAAACCAAATATCAACCAAAACAAACGCACTCATTTGTCTCTGCTATTCAACAAACAAACGCACCTTTAACTCCTTTGCCTATCCAACTCCTTCCTCCTCAGAAACATTCCACCATCACCACAATCCATAACAAAGGTACAAACATTTCATCATCTGAACCACAATGACCATAACTTTGAGAGGAAGACCATACTGAAGGTGATTTCTTTCAACAGTTTGAAGGGAGTCATCCCTGTAGCCTGTAATCCCTTCATCAACGGAGATGAGGAAGAGATCCAACCCATAATTGTGGCGGCGGTTTAATTCAGACAATACATCTCCATCTCCTCTATATCAATATCAATATCTTCAAGCTTCAACCCTTTCCCAGATCCCGCCTTTGCAAAATCAAACGATGGTACCGCTTCAATAAACCATCGTTGTTGGTTTGTTGGTGTTGTTAGACGAGAAGGTGAAGGATGACGTGGTGGTGTCGGGTGGTGGTGGCGGTGGTGGTGCTCAGATCTCGATCGATGAACTTGTACTCAGGTTTATGTTCTGTGTTTGTGTTTAGATCAGGGGAAGATAATATGTTTAATCGTGGTTTAACTGTGGTTAGATTAAAATGACAGGTGGCAAGTTCTAGTGGCTTCCTACGCTTCTTATGTTAAGGGGCCTCTATACCGTATACTTTCTCTATAACAAATTGGTATAGTTGGATATACTAGGTTATAATCACATGTATTACATAGGATTATAGGATTAAATGTAACGTTATATAATTAATAAAACAGTTATGTTTAAGAAAAACATATATATTTCACGTTTGAAAAACTCGATGTATTAATAGAATAAAATAAAATGTAATTGTTAACATATACGGTCGTCAAGATGTATATTTTAAAAAAATAACATTGACGTGATATATAAATTAGACAAAATTACACTTTGTGTCCTTAATATATCACTGAAATTATGAAACGTGTCTTTTATTTTTTATTTTGCATTTTGTGTCCAAAATCTCTTTCTTTATTGCATATTGTGTCCTTTTTAACTAAATGAGTTTAAAATTTCAGTTAATCTCATTTCACCCAGGGGTATAATTCATGTCCTTCGTCATCGTTCCCTATTATAACAGACATGCACTCAGATTTTACACCCTAAGCCCACCGTTTGTACTTGACTTGTTTGGCCCGTTCTCTTTTTAACGAGTTTTATGATTTCACCAGTTTGTCCACCCTTAATTTTGAGGAGTTAAATGTGCAAAGAGAATTGATGCTTTTAGAAAACTTACAGGACAAAAACGGAATTGTACTCCTGCTCAAGGCATATAACACATATATCAGGCATTTATCCATCCTTTCGGGTACCATTGACTCCATTTTCTGCTTTACCATTTGAACCCAAAGTTTTCATTAGGTAGGTTTTGAGGGAAGTTTTCTTAAAGGGGGAGGGGGGATTAGGACATAAAAATTGTAATTCTGAAGAAACTAAATTATTAACTTAAAAAACAGAGCAACTGGCCTTTACCGTCTAAAGTTGTTCTTTTAGCTGCAACATCACAACCTCTTTACAATTTAAAATCATAAAAATTAGTAGAGCAGAGTAAGACCAAGGCCTTCATATGCTATAATCTGAAGAAGTGGAGGTGCAAAACGGGTCAAACAATGCACCATTGGAGGAGGACTCACTTGTTTTGGTCGATTAGGGTTTCAAATGGGTCGATTAGGGTGTAAAATCTGAGTGCATGTCTGCTATAATAGGGAAAGATGATGAGGGACATGAATGGACAATTATACCCGTGGGTGAAATGAGGTTAACTGAGATTTTAAACCCCATTCGTTAGAAAGGACATAATAGGCAATAAATAAAGTGATTTTGGACATAAAATGCAAGAAAAAAGGACACATATTATAATTTCAGTAATACATTAAGGATACAAAGTGTAATTTTGTCATCCTT
Source organism: Ambrosia x helenae (assembly GCA_030844895.1). Lineage (NCBI taxonomy): Eukaryota > Viridiplantae > Streptophyta > Magnoliopsida > Asterales > Asteraceae > Ambrosia > Ambrosia x helenae. The sequence goes on along the minus strand of JAUTDX010001629.1, from coordinate 22,417 downwards.
TAACTTTAAAACTAACAAGAATCATCCTTTATGTTTCAAAACCTTGCATCGTGTGTACTTTGGCACTAACTCGGTTAACATTTTCAATTAAATCTGGTCACATAAGGGAAGTTTAGTCATTTTATCAATCTATTTAAAAAAGGTTTAATAAATAAAACAATAAAAATTTAAAATTTTAATATATACATACATCTTTATTTTTCCTCTCTCTCTCTCTCTCTCACCAACTCTAACCCACACCATCATCACCCACTAGCCACCATTAACCCATACTGCCACATGCCACCACTAACCCATACCACCACCAACAACCCACACCACCACCCGTTAGCACAAAACCTCAAGAAGAGATTTACCTTGCCCAGCTGCCACCCACCGGCCACCACTACCAACCGACACTACCATTGGCCACCACAAAGTAGCTGTAATCAGATTTACCTTCATCCACCACAAATTCATTGCCAAATTTGTTCTTTGTTCAACCAGTGTGGTGCTCAAAACCCTAGGGCCGTTTCATCGTATATGTTTGGGGGATAGGGTTTGATGGAAATTTAGGAGTTAAGGTTTCGGACGAGGATGAAGACTATGTTGATAGTGTTGGGTCAGGTGAGGTGGTAAAGTGGTTGATGGCTTTGGAAGGTTAACCAGGATTTGGTGGTGGTCACAGACGGTGGTGGCGGTACTCCAGATGACGGAAATGGTGGTGGGGTCAGGTGGAAGTTGTGCAGTGGTTCTCAACTTTGGTGGGTTCAGTAGGATATGGTGGTTGTATGGACGAGGGGTTTTTTTTTTTTTTTGTGTGCAGATAATAGAGATAGAAGGGGTAAGTGTGTGTGTATATATAACTTTTTAAATTTTGTTCTTATTTTATTTATTAAACTTTTTTTAAATAGATTGATAAATTGACTAAGCTGCCCATATGTGACCAGATTTAAGGTGAAAATCTTGACTGTGTTAGTGCCAAAGGACAAATGGTGCACGGTTTAGAAAAATAAAAGATGAGTATTGTCAATTTTAAAGTTAAAGGGCAACCACTGAAAAATGATGTAAACATAAAAGTTAGCATATTGTATTTTTACTATTATTTACCACCTAACCACGTCAAGTATTTGAACATTTTTTATATATCACTTATAAAAAACAATTATCTTCATTATTTTTCATTTTTAGTATTTCAGCTAACATGAGTTTAAACTTGGTGAAGCTTTTAAGTTGAAAGTAATAAGTTTATTTAAAGTATTAATATATTATTTTATATTAAATTTATTTGGTTAATAATATAATAAATATCTTTAATTAAAAAAATAATTATTCATAATTAAGTAAGATATAAAAAATAATAACCTTTAATTAAAAGATAAGTATCCTTAATTAAGTATGAGAAATAATTTCTTTAATTAAAATATAAATATTCATAATTAAGTTGGAGAATGAGAAGAAAAACCAAAAAATAGATGACTCAAGTGAATGACACGTGTCCAAACTTATATTAATTTATTATATATAATAGAAGATAATATATTATAGTTAATAACGGTCTCATTTTAGTCGAAATTTAAACGAGGTTTTGGATACCTTAATAATAATAAAGGATGAATTGGATACCTTTTTATTGAGGCCATCTTGAGTGGCTTTGCGTTCAGCAGGGTTGGGACTAAATCCTACTTGAAAAACAATAACAAGATTTGAAAGATCCATGGTTGATGATGACTAGAGAGATTATTACTAATATTATTATTCGAGGGTTTATATAATTCACCATTAACTATGTAATTTTTTTATAACGCCCTATGCATGGGACAATAATGTCCTGTGCACCACTTTTCATAATGTCTTGTGCACAACCTTTCCATCTAGCATCTCCACATTGAACACAAAGTGTCCCTCTCTTTCCCTCTTTATCATCTTCGAACGCCCTTTCCTTGAATGAAGGACATTTATTTTGAAACGTAACAATTGGATTTTAAAGATTAACACTTTTTTTAGTTGCTACGAATGTATATAAAAAATTAAAAGAAAAGAATCCAAGGTTTAGGTATGTAAATTCATTGTTTCAAAGGATCCAAATTTAGAATTGATATGTTAATTAAAAAAAAATAATAAGATTATATTATTTTCTTACTTTTAGTTATTTCAGATGTATCAAGTAAAAAATTTTAAATATGGTTTTTATTAGTTTTACATTAGTTTGGTATCTTTTATACGAGTGCAAACTTTAATCTTGTTACTTGTTTTTCAAGTAAAACATTTTTAATATGATTTTGTCTAGTTCTCTCTGAATTCTCAGATCACGATCGTCGACCATTTTAGTTGCGAAATCAGGAATTAAGAGGATGAACTTATAATATTCAACAGATTTTACTTAACATGTTTCTAATGTATACAGGTTACATAGAACATTTGATGAATGAAAAAACAACAAAGGGTGGCACATACCAGGAGACTTTTGAATGACTCAAATCATTCAAGGCTGTTGATTGCTCCTAATTAAATAATTCATGGCTGTTAATTCAAATGAATAAAGTTATGTCCAATAAATCATTCTTGGTTGTTCGGCGCCCATTGCCTTGCAATTTAACACTGTCTAACCTCCCTGGTTATGACTAAAAGTCCGATTTACCTCCCAACAAAAGGCATCAACTATTTGTACTTTAAGCAATCAGATTTTTAATTACTTAAATTTGCCAGGTATCCTCCTCTCATGCTATATAATATAGTATATATGTACACTTTTAACTTATTTATATTTAAAGATTTTAATTTTTCTCTAATAAAACTTTTTTTCGTTAACTAATTTTACCATTCGAATATATATTTTGTTGAAAATAAAGTTGTAAACGAATAAGATGTTTTTTTTGGGTGTTGTAAGGGGCATTGAGTACATGATGTGTCATACTGGTGATGTGCCAAGAAATTGACATGTTTTCCACACGTATTCTCACCTATCTTACACCCGAAATCGTGCTTTTATCTTAGTTTTATCATGATTTATCTTTCTCTGTTGATAATTGCAGGATTTGAGGTCAAGAGGTAAAAAGGAGTGAAAAACGGCACAAAACGGCACTAACGGACGAGGAATTGAAGACTTTGAAGCTCTGCCAGATGTAGCACGGTCGTGAAACTGTCCCGGTCAACAGGTTAACATTTCCAGGTCAACAGAAGGCAAAAAGTCAGTTTACAAGCATGCACGGGCTTGTCAATGCCTTGTGCACTGCCGTGCCATTGAAGTCAGTTTACAAGGCAAAAAGTCAGTTTCCAACCGACCAAACTGACAAGACAGTTACATGAAGCAACAAGCACGGGCGTGCCACATTACTTGGCACGGCCGTCCAGCCCTTGAGGACAACCAACTTCTGCTCGAAAGGACTCTGCAATAGTACCTGCTTTTGAGCATGGACGTGCCAAGACTTTAAGCACGGGTGTGCTTAGGCTGATTTGCCTATAAATAGAGGCCTCCACTCCACACATTGAGCATCCCTTCATCCATCCATTCCACCCAATATCTGTCACATTTCTGCCATCTTGTGGGTCTTTTTAGTGACCTTTGGAGCATGGGATCACTCCATAAACACTACTAGAGTGAGAGCTTGAGAGATATCACTACAAATCATCCCAAAAACTCTCTCTGATCCTCCAAACAACCACGACTATGTGTTCTTTGAACAACCAACTTAGAGTGCATGTTGTAATGCCAATCATTGGCTAGAATTCTTGAGTGTTGCTAGGGTGAAGACTTCTTTGGTAATGGATTATATAGTTTTTATTTCTTGAGTGGTGTTTTATGTTCTTGTTTAATTATTTCTACTTTAAAACTTTGTTTGAAGAATTAATTAAAACTAACACTTAGTATTTGGTCATGTGGGTGTTTTGATAGAAAGTGGAGGGACTTATGAGTGTACCCATGGTGTGTAACAACCCATGCACTTGTAAGCTAACCTTAACTCCATGTGTAGAGATTGGGCCATTTGTGTTTGGAAACAATCACACTTTGTGGCATAATCCTCGGCTATCAAAATCTCACTAAGGGTCGGTACGGTCTTTATATTTGGTCCTAGCGATAAGCCAAGGCTTGGCTATGCGACTTAGCCTCATTGTCTGTGTGTTGGCTTTGGCGCAGACCAAGGATTGGTGAACCCATGTTGGAAGCAGACGGTCTTTATCCTCTTCCATTATTATACTGCCGCACAGTTAATAATAGGCCGATCACTTTTTGAAAGTTTAATTAATTCAAGAAGGGGATGCACGTGTATTGGTTAGTCAGGACTCCTTTATGATATCAAGTGGTAGCTTGTTCGGCCATGCTCCGGCCACCAGCAAGTTATTCATAAAAGTTTAAAGTAGTTAGATGTCTTTATTGCAACACTGAGCGGTGGATTCTTCGGGGTAGGGCATGCACAGTCTTGAGTAGTCCGTCGTTTAGAGGTGAGCTTACCGGTTTTGGAAACCCTCAATTAAAACAAGAACATAAACTAGTTATGCGATAACAATCACCTCTAGAGAATGCAACTTCGCGCAACTCAAAGTTAAGCACAAGTGCGCAACTCAAAGTTAAGCTCAAGTGCGCAACTTGAATACACCACTCAAATAAGTAATTACTATTCATCCATACCAAAGTTAGTCGGATCCCCAAGCAACACTTCTTTTTTGCTATTGATCTCTACGTCAGTTATTCTCGCTTTTTCTGTTTTCTATCTTTACTTTTATTAAAATGCAACTTAAGGCTGAGTAGGGGATGTCATGTCTTTGGGTTCGATACTCAGTACTTGCTTGTGTCTATACTACACTCCATAGGTACACTTGCCTATTGTGTGGGTTTAGAACGGTTAGCATTTATCGTTTTATTTTATAATTTTTTTAAACTCTCCAATGTTGCAAATATTATTTAAATTAGTTATTAAACATAATAAAACCATAACAAATTACAAGTGGATGGCTGGTACACGGGCAACAAGCTGCGCTGCTACCCCCTTTTGAATAGCAAAACCTACTCTATTAAAGATGAAGCTTTGCCCCTTGGTTGACGAGCAATTACTATGCACCACCTTTTGCACCCGATCTAGAAAACGGATTGCTTCGGGGCAAGGGCCCCAAATGTATCAAATGCAAATGGCACGAAGACGTGCTGGTTCTCCACTCAGGCGGTTTCATGTTTAACAACTTTCTTAGATTCATCTTTCGAGACTGCTTGTCCTGCCACAAACCCCGAATCCCAAAGTCCCACCAGAGGGAACACTCCAGTGAGGTCGACGCATGCATGCTTTCCTTGTTCCCATCCAAACACAAATACATCTGCTGGCCATACGGTAGACCGTCCATCTAACGGGTCCGTTAAAAAGTTAATTGGGGCTATTTTCTTGGCTGAGATCCTAGCCTTTCGCAAATCATCCCATAAGACATCCCTGACTAAATCATGTCCGTATTTAAATCCCGGCATTTCCTTGCAATGCAAGACGTGTTCCCCAAATTTATCCAAGCAAGCTCTCTTACAAATTGGGCACGATTCATCGACAGGGAACATGGGGATCATAAGTCTATATTTAAGGATGACCCGATATTTGACAGTTGACATACTTTGCCAAAGCCCGTCGATGGGGAGAACAATTAAGAAGTCTTGAGCATGCGCTCCCTTGAGGCATTCAAACACTACCTTCTGACACGGAGTCATAACAAACTCCTCTCCTATAGTCTAGAGGGTTTTCTGGGTAAACGGACTCGCCAAGGTTTTTTGAGCTTTCTTGGGGGCAATGTCCTTATCCATGAAACCGCCTAGAACTATCTCCGGGAGGGAGTTACGAACGACAGCCAATGCAATCTTGTAATCCGAGTCCATCCCCGCCATACCACTTTTCTTTAAGATATGGTCTTGCAACTTCCAGGACTGCACCCTGGAGGCAACAAAGGCATACGCAGATGTGTCCTCTGCCGAATAGAGACCAAGCCCTCCCGAATGTATCGGCAGAGACGCCGCCCGCCATTGAAAATCCCCAAAAAACTGCCCCACCTACGACAATATCTTTGACCGCCCTTAGTAGCCCTTTGTCAAAAATAAATACTACTTCAGTGACAAAGGTCGGTTGACACTTCCGAAGGCCAATTATTTAAACACTCCCATGCATGAGCGGAGCAAAAGAAGTTCACTTTGGGGATCCTGCAACTTCTGCAAAAGATCCATGAGATCCAAAACTCGTCGGGCTCTTTTAATCGCCAAAGAGCTAATATAACTTCCATCCCGGCTGACAGCCCCCCCCTCCCAAGGAGTTTTACACCCCCCTCTGGTGCGGCAATATCATCAGGGAACAAACCAGGTTTCCTTTCGCTCCATTGCACGAGGGCAAAAAGACTTCAGATTTCTTGATATTAAGCGCAAGCCCCAAATCCGGTCCCTTGGCTTGAATAATCTAAAAGGCCTTAACCACTTCTCCACCCCTCCCCCCATCGTTTTACCATCGTCTAAATACCAAGCATGAAAGGGGAGAGAACAACATTCTTCTACTCGAAGGACTAGCGGGTGTAGGACAAGCGCGAAAAGGAGCGGCCCTCTGATCCCCTTGCTAGACTCTAGTATAGGCCGTAATGCACATATAGCCTCATAGGTTGAGTGTAAAGGGACCGAACCCAAGGGTAGATTGATGGGCAGCGGACACTTACCTTCCGCAGGAGATGTGTACGATCAACCAGGATGAACGCGTTTGAAAAATCAACAGTGAGCATGGCCATCGATCCGTTGTCATGGTATGTATTCAAAAACCTATTTGTGCTGTGAATAATGGCCTCCGCCCCATTCGGGACCCCGAACCCAAATTGATGATCCCCCAAGTAAGTACCCATCTCCTTCCCAACTATGTGCATAGCAACTTTAGAGATTAACCTCCTCCAGATATCCCCAACTGTGATAGGCCTGATCCCGTTGTTAGGTTTTAGCAACGTGGTTAGGGGGCCGAGGCGATGAACTCCGCCAGGATCCTCGGGCAACTCCCCCCAATCAAAGCTTGACCACTTCGGTAATTGCCACCAGGCGGCCAGAGGGTGGCGAGAAACCTTGTCCACAAAGGGCATCCAAAATATGTTGGGCCCGCAGACCATCCCTCTCGCAAGAAGTCCCTTTGGGGAAGGATTTAATACTTCCTAGAACACAATCAACATCAACCTGCAGTGCACTTTCAAGTTTTATAAATTTAAAACTTAAAAAGTGTTTTATCTTAAAGTTTTGACTTAACTCTCTTTTTGAACAAGTTTTTGATGCATCCGCTGGGGACTTGTTTCCTGTAAAATAAAAGTAATTTAAATCATTACAACCTTTAATCCACACAATATCAACTGGCGAGGTGACGAATTGAGTCAATAATGCGTGGATAACACTATTAGCAGCACCAATATTCATTGTGTGGGTTTGGTTTCAATAGGAGTCCATTTTAATATTTTTTTACAAAATTCCCTCCTCATCATCTGGAGAATCGTACTGGTTGTCCTACTAAATAAACTTTTTTTTTTCGTGTCTATAGAAGATAGACAAATGATTATGTTCTTCTATGAGATGTAAACCTTGTTGTATCCGAAGCGTTGAGCATCAATTGAGTGAAGTTTTAGAGAAACATAATGTTCCTCATGTTAAAAACAAAAATAATGAAAGGTGTAGATACACAATAATAATATAGATTACTGTAAACCATTTCAAACAAAGATGTTATCATCACATTAATATTGGTCACTCCCCCACAATGACCTTAATTTATTGTGAATCTGATGACAATGATTAGTGTTGGATACTTACTTGCTATTTATCTACAACTTTTTGATTTACAGAGACGTCATACCATATGTTTCGGTGTATGAAAAAAATTGTTTATTACTTTTAACTCGATACTTTTCATCTATTGCAACTTAGTCTCACAATTTTGTTGTTTTTCGTTTCGTTTTAAATTTTGCAAGTTAACATCGTGCAATATGCATGTGCGTGGTTCAACATTTTTACGTTTCATTATAAATTTTGTGAGTTAACATGACACAATGTGCGTGTGTGGTTCAACGTTTTTATGTATAATTTCCCGTTTGACAGGCTCGCCGCAACGCGTGGGTCTTTCTCCACTTAGTTGTTCTTTTCTATGTTTTATGTTTGGGGTAATTTCTTTGCATTAACACGTTGCTACTTTAGTATTAATGCTTGCGGACGGTGGTGTGGCATTGGTGCTATTTGACAGGATTTTACACCCCACTGCAACACGTGGTGGTTTAATACTAGTTTATAATAAACATCATTACGTGTACAGTACGACATCCATATACACATGAGATGTTCACACACATAGCAAGAAGTTCATTTATCTTTGTATGTACAACTGTAAGAGCAATCCCTCGATCTTCATGATCGTTATCCTTCTTAGGGGATACGCTGTTGGTCTAACTCGGGAATGACCCTAAGGAGAGATCCTTCGGTACGAAACGCGAGATCTAAGGTGAGGTGTACGGTGTTCTATGTCGGATGTGAAGCCTCCAATTTAAGAAGAAGATAAGTTCGAAGACCAGAGACTTGACCGCGGTTTGAGAAGTCCCCTATACGCAAGGACCTAGCGGAGTACTCTCGTGTGGGCCCACACTTGAGGGTTGTGCATTCTACTTAGTAGTAGCCCCGCTTCTCTATAAAGGAGTCAACACTTCAAGACCCCTCTCGTCTTCCCCATAATTAATTAACTTAAATTATTATTATCTTTAATAATAAACTTAACTGCTTATACGAAGGGCCCCGAGATGTGCATATTATACTACTCTACTATTTTATCTTTTATTTTACAAAACCAAAACCTTTTTCAAAAACTATTTTCTTTAAAGAACCCCTTCATTTTATTTTTCTTTTCAAAACCCGATCAGTTGATGGGTGAAAGGTTGAGTAGGGGAACATGTGAACTCTAAAATACGATACTCAATACTTACCCTAGAGGCTATACTATGCACGTCAGGTTCTCTGCCTATGTGTTGGTTTTAGTTTCTAAAGTAATTATTGTTTACTTTATAAATTTAAAACTTGGTAAAACAGGTTTAGTAAAAATCAGTCGTTTATCCCAAACCAAAGCTCTGGACTTAAAATATCAAGTTTTTGGCACCGGGAAAATGACATCTTTTTAATTTGCTAAAACCATGCAGATCAATGACCATGACTAGGGATCGACACTCATGATTCAACAATCAAAGGGAAATCAAAAAATTTTTTTTGTCAGTTTCACAATGCTCAAATAATACCTAAAGACATGCATTTTTCAGAATTGTATATTTTTTCTCCCCCTCCCCACACTTTAGAACAAACATTGTCCTCAATGTATCAAAATTGGAGGGCGGTACTTATTAAAAGATTTATTCTGAAAAAGCTATGTGTAGGTTGTGATCAATCAATCCCCAAAGTTTCAATTCCCTATTATTCAAAATAAACACACTTCAAGAAATAGTGATTAAGGGAATTGGATGCACCTGATTAACAGCTGGTAGTGCACACTCTTCAATTTCCTCTTGACCCATTTAGAAGCTCCTTCTTCTTTCTTTCTTGTTACCTACATTGAATCTCACCTTTCCCTTTGATATAGGATTCACATAATCTCCCATTTTATTCAAACATAAAAAGAAACAAACATACTAAAATAAAACATGCACACACAACTCACGCACACTCACAAAACACACAAACACAAAACACATAAAACATAAACTCATATCTCTCCCCTACGGGTAGTAGGGGTCATTCGGACCAGGTGGTGGATATGGGTTGCTTGGGGTTCCAAAGATAATATCCATCCAGCCATGATAGTCACTAAGTGGGTCGGCAGATGATGATGACCCTCCACTAGGTGGCTGAGGAGGTGGAGTAGGAAGGTAACCGGAAGATACACCTTGAGGCCACTGAACTTGATCAATCACTTCTTGTGGCTGATTTCGAATAATGGAATAATCAACATGTGGGACAAATGGAGTGTATGGACGTCCCGCTACTAGATCCTGATGATGTCGGATCTGCTCAGCTTCCATAAACCTGTTGACTGTGTCCATCTCCCATGCATAATTGACCGCCCACCAATGCTTATCTTCTCTTTCCTTCCTTGATGCTTCTCTTTGTTCTTCCCTAGCTATCCTCTCTTGTTCTCTTCTCTCTGCTATGACCTTCCTCTGTCTTGCCAGCTCCAGATTCCTCAACTCCCTATCCCAAATGGACTGTCTTAAAGAAGATCAAGTCTAATAGGCCGATGGTCTATGCCTATTAACCGCTGCAATCACCTCCAACTCTTCATTTGTGGTCGTTCTCACTGGCCTATTCACTTGTTCATTTCTCACCAAATTCTCTTTTTCCTCCTCTTCATCCGAATCTTCTCCCTCATGTTCTTCCTTTTGCACGTTTTCATCCAACACCCTCAACATGGTCTTTTTCTTTTCATCATGCCACACATGGTAATTACCCGACTTTTCGTAATTGAACTTGGCTAACACATAATCGCTCCACTGCATATACACAATATCAGCTTCAATGAAATTAGCATTCTTCGATAGAATCCCTTGGTCCACCATCATGTAAGAAATTAAATGCACATGAGGAATCATCTTCCTTTGTTGGCTGTCCCTACTGTCCCACACTTTCATCATTGCTATGTGCCTAAAAGACAAACAAGGCGTCCCATATAGCACTGCATGAACTACCTGAAGATCCCACATTCTCACCTTCCCTCAGTCCCCAAATCTAGCCACCACATTCTCTAAGAAAATATTCTGTATAAACTGTGCCTCGCACTCCATATCTTCTCTAGAAAATTGATTTCCCCTTTGACCCATGATGGTGTTTTGGACGATATTGTCCGGGTCGGAACAAAGCTCTTTTCCATTCCAAATTGATCTTCAGCGGGATAGGTGTACTCATGTGGTCGTCGAGAGTCAAAGTTAGCAATCCGGTTAATGGTTTCAAATGAGATCACCATTTTCCTCTTTCCGACTAAACCCACCAATTAAGTGGTGTGCGGTGGGTTATTCCCCGGATTCATGTGAAGTGTGGACATCCATTGCTCAATTGCTCTCAAGTAGACCTTGTTACTCTTATTTTCACAAAAGCTCAAACACGCCTCCAATCCAAGTCTTTCGAATTTTTGAGTAATACCAATCAATCTCAACACCTTAACATCATAAAGCCGCTCGTAGACCAATACCACTTCAATTCCATTAGTTATTTTGGCCATATTTTGAAACCACAAGGCCGGTCGTAGGTGTTCTTCAAATGAACACAATCGTCTAGATGACTGAGTCCATTCGGGTATGTCTTCTTGCATGGGTTGTTGAGTTGTTCTATCAAATTCTTGTTGCACTTCGTCTCCTTGAAACATATCATCATTAGATGACTCGTCCCATAATGATATCCTGACACCTTTTCTTCTCTTGGGTTTGATGAGGACTCCCCTTGGTCTTTGCCCTTTGAAGATTTTCCTCTGAAGATATTCTACAATGATAAACAAAGACCAATATTATAACACAACTCACCAGGAATCGAACTTGTACCAATTGTGTCTAATTTCCAAACTCAAACCATGGCCATTATCATTTTCTAAACGGTTCACCAAGAATTGAACTTGTACCAACCGTTCAAAATCAAATGGCCTATGTGAATCACCTCATTACCCTACCCCTTCCCCACACTTGTACTTTCACATAATTGAGCCATTTTTATTAAAAAAAATCGGATTTTTTTTATTATTGGTTCAATCTCATCATAATCATCCTAATATTCACAACTAATCATCAATCATTCAACACATCACTATCTATAACTTTTAAGAACACATAGCATGCACATTATAAACAATGTATGAAGATTATCAAAGTAAATGGAGAAAGACATACCTTCATGATGATTAACAAGTGAAATAGGAAGAAAAACCCAAAAATTTTGAGTATTAAACCCTCAATATCTTTCGATTCGTAAGGAATTTGTGGAAAATAAGTTGGGGGTTTTGTTCTCCTTAAAAAATTAATAAGTATAGACCCAAGAATTCTGTAGTTTGGTGTAGGAATGAAGAAGTTATGGTGAGAAGGAGGTTAGGGTTTTTGGTTGGGGAAGATGAAGAGGAGAGATGATTATGAGGGTAGGTTTTTGAATGTTTGGTGTTGGAATAAGTTAGAAGTAGATTAAAATGGGTTAGGTAGGGTCAAAATTGGTCAAAACCGAGTTGTAGTATTGTTTGGTTCGGTCAAGTGGTCAACAAAAGAGAAAAAAATAAAATTACCGAAATGGCGTCACCGACGCCAAAAATGGCGTGGCCGACGCCGCCTCCGTAGAATCTGAGCAAGTTTTTTAGTAGGACAGAGGAGTTTCGTGTCAATGTCTACTGTGTGGCGTCGGCCACGCCACTTCTAGCATCGGTGACGCCACCCCCCTCTTTTTTTATGAAAAGTTTTACAAAGAAACTCCATCCCCCAAAAAAATGTGTATTGTCCCTAATACACTTAACTAAAATTAAACGTACCTGGGGTGTGAGCTAGCACTTCAACCGTTAATTCATCTCATAAGTTGGTATGCCTTCAAAGAAGCTTACCAACTCCACAATCTTACCGTGCTCCGTGACATGTTCTATGTAAGGTTTTAAACGGTGTCCATTCACGGTATGCTTTGACCCATCTTTCGAATCCTCTATTTTCACTTCTCCAACCTTTCCAACCCGCGTAATCACATACGGGCCCATCCATTTGCTTTTTAACTTCCCGGGGAAGAGTTTCAACTGGGAGTTATATAACCACACTTTTTCTACAACCTCAAATTCTTTCTTTTGAATATTTGCATCATGCACTTGCTTCATTTTGTCCTTGTACTTTGATGGACACTCGTACGCTTCCTCCGTTAGTTCTTCCAATTCACACAACTTGAGCTTCCTCTCCTTACCTGCGTCCTCATATCTTATGTTAACTTCTTTAATAGCCCAAAGTGTCTGGTGAATTAGTTCTACTGGTAAATGACAATCCTTCCCATAAACAAGGCGGTAAGGAGTGGTACCAATAGGTGCTTTATAAGTCGTTCGATAGGCCCACAAGACGTCATTTAATTTCAAAGACCAATCCTTGCGATCCGGTCGAACGGTCTTTTGCAAAATTTCTTTTATTTGCCTATTAGATACCTCCACTCGCCCACTAGTTTGTGGGTGATAAGGAGTCGCAATCCTATGGTCAACACCATATCGTTTAAGTAATTTGGCAAACCTAAGATTTTTAAAATGGGATCCTCCATCACTTATAATGACACGAGGAATCCCAAACCTTGAAAAAATATTTTTTTGGATAAAATTACAAACCACGACATGGTCGTTCGTCTTAGTAGCGATTGCCTCAACCCATTTGGACACATAGTCTACCGCTACCAAGATGTACAAATTACCATACGAATTGGGTAATGGGCCCATGAAATCGATTCCCCATACATCAAAAATGTCAACCACAAGAATCGGTTGCATGGGCATCTCATTCCACTTGGAAATACCTCCCATTTGTTGACAATTTTTACAATTTTTAACATATTCATAAGCGTCTTTAAAAATTGTCGGCCAATATAAACCACATGACAAGACTTTATGACCCTTCTATTGTCCACTAAAGTGTCCCTCACATGCATACGATGCACGTGTTTCAACACAGTCGGGATCTAATTATCCGGGATGAATCTTCGGATGATTTGATCCGCCCCCACCTTGAACAAATCCGGGTCTTTCCAAATATACTGTTTCACTTGAGAAAGGAAGTGAAGCCTCCTCTTCCTAACCCAATGTTTCAGCATGGTACCTGTCACCAAAGAATTCACATAATTAGCAAACCAAGGTAAAGTAGAAACAGTTAATAATTGTTCATCCGGAAAAAAACTCATTAATCTCTTTAGTTGAGTCGACATCCTCAACTATCAATCGTGACAAATGGTCTGCGACCACATTCTCTATTCCCTTCTTGTCACGAATCTCCAAATCGAACTCTTGCAACAAAAGTATCCAACGTATCAACCGAGGCTTAGCATCCTTATTATTCATCAAGTATCCGACAGCCCTATGATCAGTATATATAATAACGATAATAAGCTTGCTACCCCAAACATAAGACCTAAACTTGTCCAACGCATATATCACCGCAAGTAGCTCTTTTTCGATTGTGGTGTAATTTAGTTGTGCCTCCGAAAGATTCTTACTTGCGTAATATATAGCAACGGGTTTCCTATCCACCCGTTGACCCAACACGGCCCCAACCGCGTACCCACTAGCATCACACATAATTTCAAATGGTAAAGACCAATTAGGTGATTGCAAAATTGGGGCTTCAACTAACATCTTTTTCAAAATAGCTAAGTCTTCAATACATTTTTCATCAAAATTGAATGGAGCACCTTTCAATAACAAATTACATAAAGGTTTTGTTTTGTCACTAAAACCCTTAATAAACCTCCTATAAAAAACCAAATGCCCCAAAAAATGATCTAAAGCCTTTAATATTGGTGGAATAAGGTAAAGTTGAAATAACTTGTATTTTAGCATGATCAACCTCAATCCCACGACTTGAAACCACATGGCCGATCACTATCCCCTCTTGAACCATAAAATGACTTTTTTCCCAACTCAAAACCAAATTCGTTTCAACACATCTTTGTAAAACCTTTTCCAATTGATCTAAGCTAGAAACAAATGATGACCCGAAAATAGAAAAATCATCCATAAATCTTTCGAAAGACTCCCCCACCATATCCGAAAAGATACTCATCATACACCTTTGAAATGTGGCGGGGGCATTACAAGACCAAATGGCATTCGCCTAAATGCGAATGTGCCATATGGGCAAGTAAAGGTGGTCTTTTGTTGATCTTTGGGATGAATAGCAATTTGATTGTAACCTGAATACCCATCCAAGAAACAATAAAATTTTTGTCCGCTAATTTTTCCACTATTTGGTCAATAAAAGGTAAAGGAAAATAGTCTTTGGAAGTTGCAGCATTCAACTTCCTATAATCAATACAATTGTGCCACCCGGTTACCGGTCGGGTGGCTACCTCCTCACATGAGTCGTTTTTCACGACTTGAATACCTGCCTTCTTTGGAACGATTTGAGTTGGACTAACCCATTGGCTATCCGAAATGGGGTAAATGATACCCGCATCTAACCACTTCAACACATCTTTCTTCACAACCTCCTGCTTATTAGGATTTAGTCTCCTTTGTGCATCACAATCGACGGACTAATGCCTTTCAAATCCGCAATAGTCCACCCAATAGCAGCTCTATGGGTCACCAATACCTTCATCAATTATTCTTCTTGCTCCCCGGTTAAGTTTGAAGCAATGATTACCAGAAGCGTGTTGCCGTCAACAACATAAGCATATTTTAAATGCTTAGGCAACTGCTTCAATTCCACTTGTGGCAGCTCAACTAGTGATGGCTTCAATTTTGTATCAATGTGATCTACAAGACTTTCCACTTGATGAGTCCATGATGGTCTTCCTTCCTTCACCGTTGTAACCTCCCGTATTTCCTATTTCTTTTTAATTTTTTTTATCGCTCGGATTTTACATATGTATTCTATATTTTTAGTTCTAATTCTAGTGTCGTTTTAAAATTTTAATCATGTAATTTGCCCCTAATCTAATTCTTAGTTATAATATTTGAATTTAACCTTATCCTCATTCAAACCGATTCAAATTCGTGAGATTTTTGTACAGATAATGCAATCTACTCATGGGATCCTAATCAAAATCATAAACCGTAATAAACTGCTGTGAATTATCCGATTATAACATCATTAAGTCGGCTAGTTGTTTGAATTTATGAGATAAACATAAACCGGATTCCATACCTATAAATACCCCTCCCCATTATCCTCTTCATTGATACCAACGAAAACCACAAACCAATTTCATCTTTTCATCGCCTACTCAACCATAATCGAACCTAGTCTCTGTGTCGTGTTCTTCGTTTAAAACGAGCATACAGGTTAGTTTCTGTTCGAATTAAATTATGTGTAGTGGTCGAATATGATCAATAAACAAAAGCCCTAATCGTATTTCAGTTATAGAGTTCGTTTCAGGGCTAATTGAATTGATAAAAAAATTCGGGTATATATTGTTAGTTTGGGGAAGATGACAGCATCAGACGTTCTTTATAAAAAATTCGATCAGATGAACCACCATCTGGTATTGTAGACCAGTTGGTTGGATTGGCTGGTTGTAATCGACAGGACCCAGGATCGATGCCCAGGGTCAGCAGCATTTGTTGTTTTGTTGATGACGTTAATCGAGTTTGTTTATAAACATTCGGATCAAATAACTAACCACCTGGTCCCATAGACCAGCTGGTTTGCTTGTTTGTTTAACAATCCACAGACCAGTGTTCAAACCCTGTTAGAACTGGTTTGTACCCAATGTTTTTTTAAAAGCTGATTATTATATATATTTTAAATGATATTTAATAAATTACCATAATATAAACTTGTTTTATTCATAACTAATTCATACAAATTCCGTTTTTTTAACGATTCAAAAGCCAATATTTTTCTAAAATTATTACTAATCTTATGGATCAAAGATATAAACTTTTTGAGAGAAAAAAAAAGTATTTTTATATACTTTCAAAAATTATATCTTTTTTATTATGTAAAAATTTATAATGTTTTAAATATTATTATATTTTTAACTAAAGCATTAACATTTTAGCGTCTTTCCCAAAAATGGGAAACCCTAATCGACCGATCTAGAAATCTTAGACTTTTAAGGTATTCGTATCCTTAGACTTTGTTTGTATCATCTAGGTTGATTACTCGAGAATCATATTACTAGTTGTTCGTTGCGTTGTGTATACTTATTTGCTTGCTAAGGTGAGTTTACATATCCCCACTTTTTACTATTTTCAATGTTTTTGGGGTGAAACATGTTTGAAACTTGTGCAATTACATTTTCGCATCATACAATAAACTCATATACTTGTGAACTGGTTGTGGTATATATAGTCCGACTCAGTACATTCATTAACTTTGATCAAGCCGCTTGTGTAGATTATAGCGCTATAGGTCTGACAAGCCCATCCCCGCATAAATTCAGGGATGATCGAAACAGTAACATTTAACTAACTTGCGAGTTAGGTCTCAGTCGACACAAGGGTTGATTGTACAAAACAATGACTTGAGCTACCAGTATATCATCTTCACGCGTATTATCTTTGATTAATTCTTTGTCACAATGATTGCTACATGAATTTTTTTATCACTATTTTATTTGAAACTTATGTACTCTCACCAACTTTATAGTTGACCCCCTCCATTTTCCAAACTTAACATGTTTTAGGTGTTCAGTTGCTTGGAAGTTAACATTACTTGTGGATCACATAGGAGCTGAAGCCTTAGATTCAATTAAATTAAACTTGTTATTGTTATTTGAACTTATTTGATTTGTATGTAAATGTCTTAAATAATATATTGAACTTTTATTTAGTTGCCATGAGCTTTTTGAACAATCGTCACTATGTGGCACCTCGATGTTTCCGCCATTGGTTGGGGTGTTACAACCGCCATCACTTCTTGTCTCTTTTCCTCCTCAACCATGCTCTTCAATGTCTCCACCTGTACCCTGTCAAACATAAAACACTCCTCTATTGTGTTTTCCTCATCTACAACAGTGTCGCATAAAGGTATGCACACGTCAACAATGTCTGCCATATAGAATTCATCATTAACTAAAGGGTTAGTCCCATTTGAAAAAACATTTAACCTTAACCGACGGTTACCAAAAGTCATGTCAATCGTGCCCGTCTTGCAATTAATTTTGGCATTGGATATGGCGAAAAAATGGTCGACCAAGAATAACTGTTGGTTGTTTGGTTAGGTCCATATAGACATAATCAAGTACTAAGAAATCCACCGGATAATAAATATCTTCAACTTTTACTATCACATCGGTAACCATCCCATGGGGTAGCTTAGGAGTCAAATCGGCTAATACCATAGTGGTATTAGACTCCTAAAGTGGACCAAATTCATACTGGTCATAAAGGCTACACGGCAAGATACTTACACTAGCTCCAAGATCCAAAAGTGCCCGGGTCATTTTAAATTCTCCAACTTGAATGGATATGATGGGCGCCCCCAGATCTTGTAACTTTGGTGGAAGTGAACCCGAAAGAATGGAACTCACATTTTTTCTTAAATCAATCTTCTTTGGGATTTTATGAGTTCTTTTTTGGGTACAGAAATCCTTTAGATACTTTCCATAGGAGGGAACTTGTTTGATTGCATCTAAGAGTGACAAATTAATTTTCACTTGTTTAAAAAATTTTCCACAACTCTTCTTATTGCCGGCCCATTTTCTTGACCATCTTTTTAGATAGCTCCAACAATGCTTCAGGATAAAGGATGGTATACCCTTTTCCTTTTTTTTTTTGAACGGCAAATTTCTTTCATTCAACACCCAAAATTTACATTACATTGTACAAGTAAGACACTAACACAATGTAAAACCCCTGCCACATCCCATGTAGATACTACAACCAAAAATTCCTACCCCATGTCATCAAAAATCACACCTCTCCCCCACTCCTTAGTGCGTATAGACGCCTTATGTTTGTACCCTATGAAAACCATGAGTGGCTTTTTCTCCAAAGAGTCTGTCAATTGGGTATGACGTATTCATCCTTTTGAGTTACCTCCCTGGTGCATATTGATGTTCTCCTTCCCATTCCCCACGGATACTTGGCCTTCTTGAATTGGGCTTCTCCTATGTCTCGTCCACTTCCTAGGAATAGTTGATCCAAAGAAATAGAATTGACCAGATTTTGGCTGGTTATTTATGCCCTTTACAGTAGCATTCTCGCTCCTCAAAAGACTGTTCCCCACATTCCCCAACCGGCGTATTAAATTCTTTAAGTGTTTTGTTCCCCTGGCGCCACATGGTATACCCCTTTTCCTTAGCCTTGGGAGTTTGTTTGTTCTCAATGGTTTTTGATTTTTCAGAAAAAAATTTTACTTTGATTTTTAACGAGTTTCTTTCTCACCTTCACTCTCATCACTCTCATCTTCCCACTCCCCTTCAACAAATTGGGGAGATGATGGCTCAATCTTATTCTAAACAATTTTTTTCACTACGAAGAACGGTTACCTTATTAATAGGAACATTGCGAGTGTTCTTCGATGCTCCTTGATGTTGTGGGTTTATTGTTGTGTCACTGGGAAGCTTTCCCGCGCTTCCTCTCCATTGAGCCATTTATTCCGCTAGTTGGACCCACTTGTTTTGCCGGAGCCTCGTGAGACTTGTCTCTCACCCTCGTTCTTCTTCTCATTTTCTTTGAGAAGATTCAAGATGGCATCAAACTTTGAGTCGTCACTTCCACTTTGGTTGCTTGATGATCCACTTTCATTATACCCTTTTTGGTACCCACCGCCTTGATTGTAACTCTTAGAATAATTTCCTTGACGGTTTTGGGTACGAACCCCTTTGATTATTTGATTGAAAATTCAGGTTCATTTGATTTAAAGCATTAACATACCTAAAATTAGGATGGTTTCTCAACCTGGATGGTAAGTGTTGGAGTTCATGTCATATTTCTTGTCTCCCCCATACACTTGATTTACCTCCATGGTGTCTTGACCCGAATTTCTGGACACTCACTCGCTTTGTGTCTCAATTCATCACACACTTCACATATCGCATATTGCAACGCGACACATCTTTTTTCTTCATGCGGCCAACTCTCTTTTCCGATGTAGCAATTCTGTCTTTTGTATTAGCATCCAAATCGGGAGGAGATTTTGAAATGGGATGCTTGGTTCTTCAATGTGCAGATTCTTCGGCTTTAGAATTTTACTCATTCGTTCCAAAAATTCCCAATCTTCTTGCTCCTGGTTGGATAATAAAGTCCCATTGCTTGTGGGCTTCAAATATTTCCTTTCCCTCCTTATTCAACCCATTTACAAAACGCTTTACCAATTCTCATAACTCAATCTTATGATGTGGCCATTTTCGGATCATTTCTTTGAAAGGTTAAAAGACTCATGAAGAAGCTCACCCGGTAGTTGTTGAAAAAGAACAGATTTCCAATCGAGCATCATCCATCTTGGCAATGGGAAAGTTCTCATCCAAGAATGCTTGTTGCATCTCTTCCCAAGTGTAAATACTATGTGAAGGCAAAGTAAGAAACCAATGTTCTGCCTTATTTTTGAGAGAAAAAGCGAAACACTCTCAACCGAACTTCATCTTGAGAGAAGTTGTGACCCCTAATAGTACTACTAATCGCCGAGAACTCGAAAAGATGACCATATGGCTCTTCGTTAGCCATCCTATGAAAATGAGGGAAGAATGTTGATGTAGTTTGGCTTGCAATCAAAAGATCTTCTTCCCCAAGGCGGTGGAACAATAGGTGACTCCTTCTCGGAAACAATCGGTCTAAACCGACCATTAACCCATAGCATTGGAGCTTCAGGCCTTCTTCATGGAGCATTGACCTCTTCATTCCTTGTTTTCTTCTCTCATGAGGTCCTTCTCTCCGCCCGACCCACACAATTCTCACCCCGGTTTTGTTTGTTGTTGTGATTCCGGTGCCCTCTTGGGTTTTGCCTTAGTTGATGATGGTTGAAGACATGGTTATAATACCCCTCATTACCAAAGTTTTGTTCACACCTACATTGGAATAATTATCACTTTAGTATTCCTCTTCGTCTCCGTGACTATCATCACCGTTGCCATAACCCCAACCTTCGTCTTCCTCGGTGTAGTCCCTCTCCGAATACTCATCTTCCCCCAAGCGATAGGTTTGCACACTAACCCGTTCCCATGATTGATAACCCGGACACCAAATGGGTCGTCATCATTGATGTTTTTCCATCAATTCCTCAAGATTACCAATATGATTATGGCTTCATTGTATCGGTTCACAGGGTCAAATGTGAGGATGGGAGGGTGATATGGTGAGAAGTTGACATGTTGTTGAGGGTTTGGGTTAGGAATTGGTTGTTGAGGTGGGTATTGTAGTGGTTGTTGGTTTCGGTTTAGATGTGGTGGAGTGGGTGGTCTTCGGCTTCTAGCCGAGCGTTTATTTGGGGGTTTAGGTTTCCATTTGAATGTTTCCCAACGGTAACTTTTGGTTTAGAATGGTGATTGAAGGGTAAATGAGTTAGAAGGAATTGGCTCCTCTAACCAGTGTAGTCGGTTTCTTCTTGATACTCTCTCAATTTTTTGGTTTCAAACACTAAAAGAGAAGTCCTCCCCGAATGTCTTGTACGCATGCACTACCTGTTGACTGCTCAAATACATACCCCGCGTAACCAGAAAAATAGAGAATACAATCAAACCAAACAAACAATTAAACAAGTATCACAAAAATCAACTAAAAATGCAAAAACAAACCAAGCGCACGAACTCCCGACAACGGCGCAAAATTTTAATTGGATGTCGCGGTCCGGTCAAAGATAGTATTTATAAGTCCTATATTAACCTCAACTAGTGTAGTAGTCATAACAAAGGGTGTCGAACCACAAAGAATTTGTGGTCGGTGAAATAGGCTTTAGTTGATTAAAACTATGTCACTTATGAAGTTTGAATTTTTTTGTTCATTTAAGAATTTGGTTGAAAGTATTTTGATTATTTTAATAAAATTTGAAATTGAATTGTAATAAAAATAGTGGAAAAATAAATTGGATTGTAAACAATTGATTAAAAAGATCTTACCCGGGTTTCAAACAAATGAAGTCTAAGGTTTTTCACAAATGGGTCAAACAACTATAATGCAATTGGTATAACAGGTTGATTGTTCAATAGGTTTAGGTATCAAAAATCATCAACATCAAATATGGACAATAATATACTTCATTACACTATACATACAACCCTAAGTTTGTGGTAAAGCAAGAAATCATGTTCATGACACTAGAAATTGGCACAAGATCAAATAACTAAAATGAATTCAACATAAGATTAATCATGATTCAACATAATTGTTCAAATACATAATCAACACAATTAGGAGTTTTAAGAAATACCCAAATGTTATAAAACCCTAGAACTTCAATTGTCTACACCCAAGTATGATACAAAGGATTAGCCACTCATGGCCATGGAGCTTTACTCCTTCAATAATAGGTCTTCAATTCTTCAAAATAAGGATGATTGGATGTTTTGAATGGGGGGAAATGATTAGGATTGATGGAATGGAATAATGGAGAAGGAGATACTCAATCATGAGCCTTCAAGGTGTTTTAAGGCTGCCAATTATGAAACCCCCGTCTTGATCTTCAATTAAAACTCATTTAACTTGACTTTGACCGAGATTGGCGTCACCTACGCCACTGGCGTCTGTGACACCAAGTCCTTCTTGGCTACGAGAAACGCTGCTGTCCTACCATGTTTTTGTGCCATCCTCATACGTCAGTGGCGTCGGCCACACCAGAATTGGCATAG
>JAUTDX010001628.1:0-68026 GCA_030844895.1 Ambrosia x helenae | reverse complement strand
TTAGAGTGCATGTATGTTATGAGAATTTTGCCTTTACCATTTGTTCATCATAATTAAAGGTATTTAGGAACCATACACCCTATAATTAAGATTCATACACCCTGGCCTACATCACAGACCAACAGGAAGCTGCCACAGGGTGTATGAATCCTAGAACCCTAATTAAAACAGGCATTTACCATTCGTTTTCATCATAATTAAATCAGGCATTTATTGAAAAAATGTTTACAAATATTATTTTTAACTGTGAACTTCCTTATGACAATACAACCTAGCCTACAAAACAGGCAAAAACGACAACCAACACAACTAAAAAATAACACATATGACATATACAAGGGTAACTACACACCTAGGTATGTAATGTAAAAAAAAAAAAATGTAATATTCTAACTCACAAAGATTCTAATTAAAGATAACTATTGTGCAAATAATGGGATTTATTGGGCATGATTCAATAACATGTCATTTGCTGACGCAATCAATATTTATATACACATACAAATTAGATCTCAAAATCGAAAAAAGATCGGAAACAACAGTTAGGGGGTAACAATGTTGTTTCTAGTGGTGGCGACGGTGGGTAAACATTAGATAATTAATGACTTCAAAAGTTCAAACGTAATGATCTAAATTAACGAAGTATTACCGATAACATGTCTCGCAAAAGTAACGAACTCTTGGTAATCATTGCTGATTAGCAACTACTCGTAGGAAGTCACACTAAGGCATAACAAGTCATTACGTATTAGTGATGTAGTCCTAAAATTCAATCTTCCTTCATTATTTTATATTGTAGAAATGGCGCGCCACCGTCACCACAATTGTAGGACGTAGTTGATCGGTGGTAAATATATCTTTCTACAACAAGGAAACCTGTAACATAATCTATTTGGCCTCAATGAACCATGCCATGTGTTAAATGTGTTGTTTTACCCTATAAGGGGGACATGGCGCTACTAGAATTGGGCACGAGTACCCCACTACCAGCACACGGTAACACCGCCGCCACCTGTGTTGGTAGGGGTCCCGTGAATCAAATTTCTGGTTTTTCTTACCGTGCTGGTACAAAGAAACGGTCCTTTTTCTTGACCAATAAAAAAGTGCAACGTTTTTTTTTCCTTTGACCGTTTTTTATTTTTTGACCGTTTAAATTTTGACCGTTTTTCTTTAGTTTTACCCTATATTAAATCATACCTTCACATAAAATTTTACACAAATGGGTGGTGGTAGTATGTTTCCGAATACGTATCGTCGTCGACGAAGACGATCATCCCGTCCCGCCACACAACCGACTACACACACACCAATAACACAACCGACTACACACACACCAACAATACAACCGACAACACATCATCCATCTACACACCATGACTACACAACCTCCCTCCATATTTTAATATTACGAGCCACAAGATCCTGACGATTTGACCACCGAAGAATTGGTCTACGTATATGATTACATAATGACTCTAGTACAACTAGGAACAATACGGCTTGGAGATTCTATACCAGTGCCGGAGCGTCTCAATCCTCCTATAGTGCGAAACCCACGGTGCCGGTACAAAAACCCCCGGATGAAGGTTATGAAAATGATCCCGGGGCCGAATACGTAAATAATTCGGATGAAGAAATGTATTGCCCGACACCCGAAAATGAGGATATCAATATCACTACGAGAGGTCGGACGGGCGTGATAGTGATCGTGACGTTTCTTCGCCTGAGTCAATTGCGTATTCTTTCTTTTTTTAGCTATGTTTAAATTGTATTTTAATTAGGTTTATGTTTATGTTAAATTAATTTTTAATTAGGTTAATTATGTTTGCACTTGAGTGTTATTTTTTTTAACGGTTAAATTTCATTAAAGATTAAACAACATTAAACATTAAACAACATTAAACATTAAACAATAAACAACATTAAACATTAATTACTTAACATATGGCGCGACATTCGCCATGGTACAAAATTGATGAAGTTAGTCCCGTGTGCATGGCAATAGTCGCGGCGCGTGACCTGGATTGCAATGTCTTCTTGAAGGTTAGGGTGCCTCGCCATCATGGCTTCATAGAGGGCGTTCCATCGAATACACATGGACCAGAGATCAATCCACTTAGTAACGATCGAATCCTTGGGGCGGTCATTTGTGCCGGTTATTTCATTGAATTCCACCGACACCCCGTCCCAAAACGAACTTCTCGGGAAATCGGCAGCACGGTTTCTCACTATCAAGTATGCTCTCGTCAACGCGATCTCCTCATTTACATTCCACGGGATCATTTTAACGATACGATTAAAGTATGATAACCGGTTTGGTGTGATTTTGGTATTGAAGTTATGGGGTTTTTATAGAACAAAATCTAACGGTAAGAATCTTGAGTTATGGTAGTAACAGTTACTTTTTAAACGGTTAGAAAATTAATTACCGTTTGAAAATTAAAAAGCGGTTACTTTTTTGAATTTAAAAATGAAAGAATCAGTGGAGTGATGTCTCCAAAAAGTGTTTCAGTGAAGTAAATCAGTGAAGTGATGTGGCAGTGTATAATTGGTTAAAATTAGTTAAATGAAAAATAAGATCTATAGGTGCCCCCTTTCGTAACAACTCATTTAAATGTTAATGACCTTATATTATATATTAATTAATTACACTAATCGGGCCCTAACGAGCCTTGTCAAATGTTAATGTATCGTTTTACCATATGACAAGTTATATCAAGTCATAATAAGTCACTAAAGAGATATTAACGTACGTTAGATGATAATTCCATCAACTAAGCCTAAATTGGCCATCATCATCACCATGTAATGTGTTAATCTGCTTTTTACCTATCACAAGTCAAACTAGGTTATAACAAGTCATTAAGTGTTAATGACATATGTTAGATGATAACTAATTAGGCTTTAATGGTCTTTGTCTTTTGTAAATGTATTTTTTATCCTATGACAAGTCATAGTTAGGTCATAGAAAGTTTTATATAGGGCATAACAAGTCATATAGAGATGGTAATTAGGGCTGTTCACGAGTCGAGCCGATCCGAACGGAACTTTGCTCGTGCTTGGCTCGTTTACAAACCGAACCAAGCGGAGCGGCTCGTTTACAATCAAGCCGAAAACCGAACGAGCATTCTTCGAGCGCAAATTTTCCGAGCGAGCGCCGAGCGAGAATCGAGCGGAGAATAATATGGACGATTATAAAATTGGAATGTTTCCTTCGATGATTTCATTGTCGGGTGACAACTAGGTCAAAATGTCTAATGATAACACTAATATTGAGATCCCAGTGTACAAGGATGAGGCTTAGATGTGAGGCTGGTGAGGTGATGAGCATTCGTCAGACAATAGTTGTTGCATTGTGACGTAGGTGTGATATCAAGCGACAATTAGCAATGGACGACTATAACATAAAGAAGTAAAGACTGTCACCTCCTGACTTATTGTTTTACTATTAAATCTAGTGTTAATTTTTTTATTGTGTTAAGTGGGCTGGTTATATTTTGTTTGCATATACCGAATCAAATCCAATAGAATCTTATATATAAAGCCATAAATTTATATGTAAATTGTGTGTATATTTATTATTAAATAAATAAAAATTTATTCGAGCCGAATCGAGCCGAGCGTACCTTTGCTTGTGCTTGGCTCATTTACAAACCGAACCGAGCCGATCGGCTCATATACAACCGAGCGGAAGATCGAGGGAGCATTTTTCGAGCATTTTCCGACGAGCGACGAGCGATCCACAAGCAGCGAGCGATTTGAACAGCCCTACTACAATGTTGTTTTACCTAAACCAAGGCACATTAGGTCATAACAAATCCTTTAGGTGTAAATGATATATGTTAGATAATAAGCCCACCAATTTGACTTAATATCTTGTCATATGTTAATGTGATATTTTACTCTAAAATATAGGTCAATTTATGTCATAACAAGTGATTTAAGTATGAAGGACATGTGTTAGATGATAAGTCCACCAATTGGGTCGAATGGACCTAGTCATGCATTGTTGTGTTGTTTTACCATATAACGGTCATAACAAATCATATAGGTCTTACTAACTTACATTAGATGATATGTTGATGTATTGGGCTTTAACAACCATTGTTATGTGTCAATGTATTTTTTTACCTTATTACATGTTACATTTTGTCACAACAAGTCATCTGGATAATAATAAAATATTTAAACGTTTTAATAAAAATTCATATATGTTCTATCAACTAATATAGGTCACTTTAGATGATAAGTCCACCAATTGGGCCGAATGGACCTAGTCAGGCATTGTTGTGTTGTTTTACCATATAACGGTCATAACAAATCATATAGGTCTTACTAACTTACATTAGATGATATGTTGATGTATTGGGCTTTAACAACCATTGTTATGTGTCAATGTATTGTTTTACCTTATTACATATTACATTTTGTCACAACAAGTCATCTGGATAATATTAAAATATTTAAACGTTTTAATAAAAATTCATATATGTTCTATCAACATGAATAAGTCACATGGAATATTTTTGAATAATTTCAATTTTGTGAAACCAATCAAATAAACCTACACGAGTGATTTCTAGAAAAAAGAAAAAAATGTGGTTGGGAAGGTTATAGTAGTCAAAGCCATTGGAATTAGATCTTTCTTTTCTCAGACGATCGGGAAATAAGGAAGCGGTTAATCTATTCAAGATAATTGCTGATTGGTTTAAATTGAAACCATTTGTGTTGAAAGCCATAGTACTGATACCTAAAGCAGTGAACCAGACCCCGAAGGTCTTCATACAAGAGTGATTGGCGCCTATGAAACTGTAATTCCATTTCCAATCTTATGTGGTCGAAAAAAAGTCGGGAATGAAGTGTCAGGCTACTCAGGTCTTTCACAATAAAGTGATAGACGAAACTACCATGAAAGGACTTAGTCGATTTATTGATCACTATGGAATATGATATACATCACATATCTTGGATCAAGTAAAGACTCTGGGCTTCTGACAAGCTACCGCCGCATCCCTTTCATTAGGAATTGATGATCTTACAAGTTACATTGTCTCGTAACAAGTCATTTAGATAATAATGAAATATTTAAATGTTTTAACTGTGACACCCCAGGCAAATCCCACATCGGCCGTGACCAGGAAAGATCCTTGGTTCATATGTAATGTAATGCCTCTTAAATCACCAACGCGCCTTAATGTTAGTGGATGAGAGGAGAACTCTACAGTTAAGCGTACTCAGGTGGGAGCAGTATAAGGATGAGTGACCTCCTGGGAAGTCTCCACCTGGGCAATCAAAAACAAATCCGCAAGCTCTAGATGGGCAACCCATCGGGGCAAAGTAAACAATATTGGTGTTGAGAGGGGCCGGATGTTACATTAACAAAAATTCTTATATATTCTGTTAACATGAATAATTCATATGGAATATTTATGAATAATTTCAACTAGATGTTGACCCCGCGTGTTGTGGCAGGGGCAACCTGGTGATCTTGGTTTTGTTAAGAGCTAGTTGGATATTATGTATCGGCTGTCATATATTAAGGCGTACAACATTTGATCACATACTTATATAGTTGAGTATCATCACACACTTGGGCGATATGTACAAAATGGTTGAGTCATGACCATGGATCAAAAGAGGTTACATGTTTATACCATCCTTGGATGATTTGTACAAAAGAGGTTAATCCTAACCATTAATCTTGTTTATACCTGACATTTGTCGATTCAAATTTACTATCATTGTCCATTTTCAACACAACTGTTCCATATCCTTTGATGACACATGGTTTGTCATCTCCTAACTTTACCTCACCGAGATCTTCATAGTGTAACACTTTGAATAGTTCTTTATGAGGACTCATGTGATATGAACAACCTAATTAATACTCAAATAATCATTTGTGACAGTAAAAACATCTGCACTGTCATAGCCATATTATGACTCATCAGGAGATGAACCACCTTGATTCTTCATTGACCCACCACTATATTCAGGTTTTCTTTTCTTGTTTTACCAGGATAGTCACTTTTGAGATACTTTTGAGATGTTTCTCTGAATTACAGATGAAACATTTCCTTTTGAATCTTGACTTTGACCTAGCCCCTTTCTTTTGTCTGTTAAACCTTTGATCGGACCTTCCACTGACAAACAGTCCCTCTCCACCTTCTTCTTGCACATTTGACTTCTTTTTCAACTCCTTCAAATTTAGAGCAACAAGAACATCTACCATGGATAAAGTTTCTCTCACATAATCAAAGTTTCAACAAAATGCTCATAAGATACCGGTAATGAAGTCAAGAATATTATTGCTTGATCTTCATCATCCAAAGTTACCTCAATATTTTCTAAATCAAGAATTAACTTCTTGAACTCAACTGTATGGTCTTCAATGGACTTACCAGTTGTTATATCAAAGGTATACAACCTTTTCTTCAAACACAGTCGGTTAGCCAATGATTTCGTCATATACAGATTCTCTAATTGGGCCCAAATTCCTGCTGTTGATGTTTCTTTCGACACTTCTCTCAAAACTCTGTCTCCAAGACTCAATACAATTTCACTATGAGACTTCTCCATTACTTCTTTCTTCTCCTTGTTTGTCATTCCAATCGGAAGATTGTCTTTTCCCCTCAATGCATCAACCACACCATTATGAACTATCAGTGCTCACATCTTGACTTTCCACAGACTAAAGTCGTTTTTCCCATCAAAATTTTCAACCACAAACTTCGACATAGAACCCATGAATCAGTAATTAACCTTGTCCGTCAATTGCTGATCAAGAAATTGAAACAATCCTTTGAAATCGAGAAACATGGCTCTGATACCAATTGTTGTATAAACAGTCCAAAGAATTAACACAATCAAACACAATCGAACTTTATTATGACTGAAACATGAACGAATCGAACTTTATTACTAATCAAGAAATTGAAACAATCCTTTGAAATCGAGCAACCTTGCTCTGATACAATTGTTGTAAAAACAGCCCAAAGAATTAACATAATCGAACTTTATTATGATTAAACATGAACGAATCAGAACGAAATGAAAGAATAGAATAGGAACAATACAAAATTGAAAGTGAATTGAATGAATCCCTAATCAGGTGATTAGCCCCTTTATAGCACTAATAACCGTCTTAACATACAAAGTTTCATCTTGACAATATCAGTCCTCCAGCTTCTAAGAAAGAACTGTCTTCAACTTTTATACTTAACACTTCTGCCCCAATACTTGTAACTATCACTTATTGTCATTATTAGCCCTCAACTTCTAATTGAGACTTTAGCCAATGTTATCAACACTATTTTTCTTTGTAGTTTAGGATACAATACACAGTCAAGGGGCGCTTGTTAAATTTTAAGAGGGGCGCTAGGAATTTCACACCCGTATAACACTAAAAAACAGTTTAAGGAGTGCACTTGTGTGACACCAGTCAACGATCCAGGTCAACATCCATATGCATCTTACTTATTACTGTCATTTCATGTGCATAATTAGACTTTTCCTATGCACACATTATACCCCCCCTCCAAAGTTTAGTAAAGCCTGAGTTATTGTAGGAATACAATAGACAATCCGTTTACGCATACAACACCTGAAATATACAAGACAATTGGTGTTGAACAATCAAGCCAATCACACGCTCAACAGAGAGCAACCGGATGCCCAATTACTACGTACGGACAAAATAACAATACATGTGACAATATCTAAGTGGGAAATTACACAACTCCACTCTAAAGCCAAACAATTCTCGACACATTCGATGGACACAACACACAAATGATGGAACAGTATTCAGGACACGAATGTATGTTAACATGAGTTAATATCACACAACAACACATGTAATGAGGACTAACAACAATCAATAACATGTGTTCATGAACCATAACTTGTGAAAGTTAATACATGTTAATATCGTCATCAAGAATCTATATAATCTAAACAAAACTAAGTTATATTTGGCATGAATGGTCGAATACACATATCCTATGCTAACTAACGTTATTATCAAACAACAATATACCTACACACTCATATATATATATACACACACAATCGGACTTACACACATATTATAGGTCAAGACAAAAGCTAACATAAGAAAATATATATATATATATATACACACACATATATACACACGGCACCCATACATATATACACACATGTATAAAAACTAACATATTAAAATTGATTTGTTTCCCATGATAATCATCTTACACCACAAAAGGGTCTTCTATTGTTTTGAACACTTTTAAAGAATGAATTTACTTTCAAACTATAATTATCATGTGCCAAAACACCTCTCTTTCCCTTATATATATATATATACACACACACACACGGTCACATATCAATGAGAGGAGGATCCAACTAAACTTGCATGCACTAGTCCCTCTCACATCTTTCACCAAATAGGAAAGGACACTATGATTATACAAATGATCACACATTGCACTTACCTTTCTCCTCCCTCTATTCTCGGCTGAACAAACAAACAAGACATACACTTGCTTACCCTTAATTGGCCATTGATAATAAGACAAGATTATCATCCATGCATGCTAGTAGATGACAAACTCTCTTAACAAAACCTACTCATACCAATTTAGGTCTTACCCATTAGCAATACACCTTCCCAATGCATGACAATTAGCCTAAACTACCTTCTCCCTTGCTTATTACTAACCGGCCAAAGGTACATATAGGAACAAAGATGATGATGATCAACTAAAGACAACAAGTGCCAACTCATTAGAACTTTCACAAACTATGAACCATCACCATCACCAAGATTGTATCACAGTTCTTTCTCTTTATCTTGTAACAGACGAAAGTCCACAAGGACTTATGATCTTATGCTAGTTGTCATTATACACCATATTTAGCACCAAAAAAAACTATGAAAACCCACTAAACTAGTCAACCTTCCTTGTTATAAACTCTTATGCATCAATTGGATAAGATCAAGGGTGAAGGCATGCCATCATATGTCCACATCTAGTACAAACTAGTGATTGAAAGTCTTGATCAATGCCCTAACCAAGGTGATAAACCTTTCCTTTTATCCTTTCGTCTTCACTATGAATCCCTATATAAAGAAGCATTGTGATCACCTTCATTCCACACATAACTACCTTCTTTCTTTCTTGATTCTCTCAGCCGACCCCATCTCACCAAGAACAACAACCATCTTCCACTCCAAGGCTACAAGACTCAAGGTTGGATACTCGATTGGAGGCTTTGAAGGTCCAAGCATTCGTTCCATCATCTCTCCAACTAGGTACTTCTAACTAACCCAAAACCTCTAGTTTTATCTTCAAACAATCGACCCTTATTGTTACCCGATCCCCGACCCTTAAACACTATGAACTCGACTCTATGATAAACCAAAGTTAGTCATTTTAAAGGCATTATATTATTATTATAGATTGATATTGATTAACAAGCACACACATGTACATTTGTATACATGATCGCACCTAAGCTAACCACTCACATATGAGACACAAATTAGCTTAGCTAATGCACCCACAACATGAATAATGTCAAGGAATCGATTTGGAATCAAACATACATGTATATGTATATCCGAAACTGTGCTATATTATGTGAATAATCATACATGATTTCATTGAAAACACACTAATAAACACAAGTAACCATTCGAATATACATTATTGAACACGAGTAAGTCGTTTTGGATACACTAAAAAATCGGATTTGAAGTCAATATCATTGGAAAGTTACGGCTATACAATACTAACATATGCTAGCATAGCCATAACATGTGTTAGTACTATTTTTGACATTAAAAGACATAAAAATATGTTAAAACGTTCATTTTTCTATAAAACAACCACACATGTTAGGATTGGGGATATTCTACACCCATGATGACATGTGAGGACCATTTTATAGATACGTTTTCACCATAAAATGCCCGAGATTCCCGAAACCACACATTCTACAAAGTACACATGAAATAAGTAATAATTGTCACATGCGCATGGCCCACATATAACTAACACGAGGGTCCACAAGTCGGGTGAACAGCTTGTATGGTAAACGACAAGAACGTACAACTTACTATATCCTTGATAATCATAGGACAATCATTATCCGGACGGTAGTTACCTTACATCTCAGCTAACCAGACTACACGTACCATCATCAGGTGAATTTCACAGCCCCATTTTACTACTTTTACATTTCGGGGGATAAACATGCTGTTTTACTAGTACATTACATTACATTTTGTGTGACATTCCATCATGACTACCATGTGGAACATGAGATATTCGGTTCATGAGCTCAACAGTCCTCGTACTTACATTTACACTATAACCATTAGCTAATGAAAGCCATGCAACACTTAAATAGATCTATTGGGATTGACACCCCCACTCTTGGTTAGTCGCTCTAACCGATTGCATACAAAAGAGTGTTAGTATTCTACTATATATGCGTTGTCTTTATTGTACAATGCGCGAGGCACAACAGTCAAGAGGTTTGGTTATGGGACTCATGGTTTGCATAGTAATCATTCGCTTAGCTAGCTTATGATGGAGCATACACGAATTTCACAAGCACTTTACATAGTACATTAAAACCTGTGAACTCACCGACATAATGTTGACAAGTTTTTTATGCATGTTTTTCAGGTAATTGACTATGCGGGGTGGAGACTTGAGAGAGGGGTTTGAGCATGCACGTTGTGATACCATCACTGTGTTGATTACAATATTGTTTGCTATGTTAGGTCTTGGTATTTGAAACAATGGCTCTTCAGACAATG
Organism: Ambrosia x helenae; assembly: GCA_030844895.1. Taxonomy (NCBI): domain Eukaryota; kingdom Viridiplantae; phylum Streptophyta; class Magnoliopsida; order Asterales; family Asteraceae; genus Ambrosia; species Ambrosia x helenae. Next base: position 57,213 of record JAUTDX010001628.1, on the reverse strand, counting down.
TTATGTTTTTATTAATAATGTATGACAATGGTTATCTATGATGGTGTCGTTTTAAAATACTTCTTATGTATTGCTCGAACCTTGTGCTTGAAAACCTTTCGAATCGCGACCCCGTGTTTCCACCTTGGCGGGGTGCGACAACTTGCCCCGCTCAACATACTTCGGGTCCGCCCTTGGAAGACGGTAATCTCAATATTTAGGGATGAATGTGCGCAAAAATGTAATAATAGTGGTGTCTCTTTTTATTATAGGAAATCAATGTCTATGGATTTTTTTCATCAGAATCACGTAATTTTGGTAGGTTTTACATTTAAAGTAAATTCAAAATATTATATTAGGACATAGCCTAAAGGTGAAAAAAAACGGTTCTTCAAACTCGTCAAACAATGGGATTTATTGGGTATGAATACAATAACATGTTTAGTTCCAAACCGATCGATCCTGGTTCCATTTATAACCCGACGGTCCCGCATCGATTCTCCATCTCGACTACATGAACCGGCCCGAACTATTTTTTTCTAGAATCGACCCCGAAACCATTTTCAAACCTGTAGGAAAAATTGGCCTATATTATTTAATGATGCAACCTTTTTATAAAAAAATTGTATACAACCGGAACTGACCCAAACCCACTAGAACCGTATAGCCTTTTAAAAGTTGAAATTAAGAACCACGAACTGAACCTTAAAAGGCTATGTGGTTCAAGGTCCTAAAGGTTCTGATGGATTGGGTAAAGGGTCTGACCCTCTAGAACTTTTTAATATAATAAGTCTTTAGAGGGTTATATATTCCTATTCTTTTACCATGCTCGTAAAAGAATCCCTCAATATGGTTCTAATAATAGCCATGAGTTTCCTTTTTAAGTGAATTTTCATTTTTCGACTTATGTTTTCATAACAATTTTATCATTCTCATCACTCGAAACATTATGCGAATCTGTTATGTATACATCACAAATACACCCACAATTAATTTTACTTAATGCCAAAAAATATTTCATGAAAAATACATTGTTATTCTCATAAATAATATTTCTTAATATCGTATTACCATTAAGTAAAATTAATTGCAATAACACGTAACAAGAATAGTGAAAAAACTAAAAAAGTGTATTGTTTTAGTTTTTGCGTTAACAATACATATCTATTGGATCATTTTCATAAGTTGTAGTATTTTTATTCATTATCAATCAATTAATAAGTCATGTTCTAATTAAAATACAAATGGCTCTTGTGGTTCTTATATTAGAATCGTGGGTTTGGAACCGACCCGACCCGGAACCAATAATTCTTATAAATCTAGATTCGAAAATTGACCCATATATTTAAAAAGGTTTGGATTCAAGGTTCTCGTGGGTTTGAACCACGAAATGCTCATCCCTAAATACACCTTAATAAAATTATGAAAATAAATAAAAGTTGAATATTATATAACAAAATATTTTGGTCTTGCTTTAAAAAAATGCACACAAAAATTGGTTCACGAACGAAACTGAAACCGGTATCTCAAACGTTTTATTCACCTCTAACTTATTACTTACTAGCAGAGAGTTCGCGCGTTGCGGCGTAGTCGACAATACATTAGCAACTATTATTATACAAATAGTCCCACTCAATATGTTGAAAAGTGCCAAATCTGGAGAGATTGTCAAGGAGAAGAAAGCTTTATATGATCCACATTAAGAGGAGGTTGGAACGGCTCCTATGTAATCAACCTGCAAAGAAGCATACCCATAACTTTTTTCACATGATAAAAGCAATGCAATAAAAGTGCTAATCAAGTGCACCATAAATTTTTATCAGTGGCATCGAAAAGTGAAATTGAAAGTTAAGTTAATTGAAAATATTCAACATAAGACCTCCCAGCCTGAGAACTTTATAGACGTGTACAGATCGATTTTTTTAGGAATCGAACCAGTTCCAAACCAGTTTGTGTTTGGTGCCGGTTTATGTCTGAACCGGTTTCGGTTCGGTTTGGCCCCGATTTTGCCGGTTTGAAAGACCGGTTTCGGTTCGGTTCAGTTTGGGTTCGTGCACCAATTCATGCGCACACCTTTTTTTTTTATGAAAAGGCAACACAATTATTTTTTTTATGTAAATTTTGACTTTTATTGATTCTTACAATCTTTTTAAGGTGTCTAGGTATATATTTGTATGTGTAGAAACCTTTTTATATAATTTTGTTATATATAATTTTTTTATATAAAATTCCAATTTTTTTTAATAAAATATAGTAATTACTTAAATTTGTTTGATACCCTTCTTAAATGCTTTATAATATAACATAGATTATAGATATAGATTAATGGTAATTGAAGGTTATGATAAAAGAATGTATATTAGTAGATTTTGCATGAATGGTAGAAAGGGAAAAAATTATATGACATTTGAGTTTTAAGCATGAGATTTTTCCTATGTCATCTTAAAATTCATGTAAAATGATATTTCTATTATGAATGCACCAATAATATGGTGACTCTCCACATCCTTAACTCCCAATTGTCATTACTCATTGTATTTAATGTGTGAGCCTATAAATAGAGGCTTTGTATATTGTATTAGACACACTCAATGATAAGACATCTTTATTTTATCTATCTTCCTCCAATCTTTGTTCATAGTTCTTATACTTTGTATGTTGCTAGTAGGTCGTTGTTTTACAACACGTTATCAGCACGACTTGCTTTTGGAGTTAGATAATATTATCGTATGGTAAGTTTACATGATCCAACTAATTTATATTTACTCGTTCTCTCAAGCAAAATCAATATTGTCATTCATACAACGAGGGTTTCGTTAAAATTCATAATAAGCTATATTGAACGAATGACTTTCTAAATTTCTTTCAAATTTAATCAACAATTCTCAGGCATATCTCTTTGTGTTTATATATGTTTTCCCCCTCAGTTAATTAGAGTCAAGTGTATACCCTTGTTAGTGATATCTATTATTATATTATTTGAGTTTCCTATAAAGATTAAGAATATATTTTTTCTGTTGTTCTTAAACCCAGTTTTGATTATTATTCCTTAATTTACGTGTGTGTTACTTTTCGTGGTCAAAATTGTATACCATCACTATATTTATTTTCCATGCTTATAATTTTGAACATAACTTGTTTAAGTTTACTTTTAGAAGTATAAAATGATTAATTCTATGAAACATGTGTTTCAAAATATGTGTTTTCAAGTTGATGTGATTCAATTTGATCTTTAGTTATGTTGTTTTGAAACCGCTTTGTGTTTTAAATATAATCATAAAGTATGTTTTATAGTCATTATATGCTATTAATATGTCATTATAATAATATTATTTTTCTCTTAATCATGAAACACAATGTGGGATTAAAGAGACATTAGTTGCTAATAAAGTTGATTCAATTTTTTTGGTTTAAGATAAAACATTAATAGTTTTTTTGTGATACAAGACGTCAAGACTATTAATAACGACTTTAGTTGTCTTATTTCAAGATTATGACATATCACATAATAGATGGGTAACATATAACTGTTTTATATTATGGTATCTAAAATGTTGAAATTGTATATAGTTTTATGGATTTTTGTGAATGTTAAATTCATGCTTATATTTTGAAATGTTTATGATGAAAAGGCTATATCGTGATAAACTAATACATAAATTATATGTTTTTCTTTTAAATGATGAAACACTTTATTTCACAAAGATTGTACCATCACTTTTTTTATTTGGTAACATGTTAGAACATCACATGTTGGATTATGTATACAATTGACTATCTTGTATTTTATATGCTATCATTTACTTAGCTTTGAACAGATTAAATAAAACAAAGTTATGGTTTATTATCACTCTCATGAAATATTTACATTTGACATCCAAAGTGTCATACACCTTGAATCACATTATCATGTTATAAAAGGCCGTAAGATGTTGTGCCGATAATATTATATGACTTGGACATATAATTACTTCTCCATGGATGTTATGTGAAGAAAAGTTTATATATGACGGAAATTGGATAAAACAAATTTTGTTTGTTTGTCAAACCTCAAATATGCTCTTGAAGTAGCAATGTCATTAAAATTGGGTGAAAGGTTTGAAGTGACTTTATATCCGTCCAAAAAAAAGGAATGAATATCCATGAATGTTTTCGGATTCTATCTCATTCCCTGAAGTGAATGTGATATAATGATCATTGTAAAAGTCATGACCATGTACATAATTAAGGATAACGATGCCACCATGAAAGTTATGTAGTTATAATCCATTCCTTGGAGTGAATGTGATGATATAATGATCCGTGTAAAATTCATGATCATGGTGGTTAAGGAAATGATTACGATGCTCAAGTTAATGAGATCGAAAAAGTTAATATTGTGATAATTATACAATGATCTGTATAAAAGTCGTGATCATGGTAAATGAAGAAATTGTAAAGATCGTCATGTTGATAATATGGTCAACATGTTAATATTGAAATTGATCACAAGAAGTTGCACACTAAGGGAGTAATTACACGAGAATAAGATATGGGAAACATGTGTATAATAAAGAATGTTTGAAAGAGTGATATATTATTCTCTCGTACTTCTTGTCGTGTATTAGACAAGCAAGAGTGCAACATGTCTAATAATTTGAAGTAACCATATCCTTAAGAGAGTATGAAAAGTTTGAAATCATCTCATATTCTGGTGATTGAGTAAATAATGAAAAGTTATGAAGCTTGTTTTGTTTATACTCCATTCCCTAAATTGAATGTGACTACATATTGATCATTGTAAAGGTAATGATCAGGGAGATAATTGAGAAATTTGTAATGATGAGATTGACCATTTAGAATTGTAATGATGGTCATGATTAATAATGAGATGATGGTTTGAATATTTCATACATACTCTCATATCTTACGGTTGTATTACATACGTGCAAGTAATACATATATGATCATAAACTAGGAATTTATGGATCATAATTATTTAATTAGTTGGCATGACCGGTAAGACCACACCGAGTCAATGATGATGTGAACATAATGAAGAACTTAAGGATTCTTCCATCTTATACATATCATGTAATGTTTGCTCAAAAGTGAAATTATATATTTGCCATATAGGGTGAGTATCCCTAAATATTCTGGAAGTGAATAAAGGATACATATATCCTAACATGACACCACTTAGTATTTAAAATCGATGCATCGTCTAAATGGTTATCAAGTTCGCAACCTGAAGTTTGCGTGATTTATGACTTAGCTAATAAGATAGCAAGCATATTATTCCAGAGTGGCATGTTTATTTTGGTTATAATTGTGAATTTAGTTCTCAAGTTAGTAATGATAATTAGAATACGTGTTTTGGTGAGAAGATCACTAAACATCTAATTTTTATTGCAAAGATAATAATCATGAGAGCAAAAGTACATGTTTATATATAAGTACATGTGGTCATACATGACTAATAGTAATCCACATCAAGCCAACAAGTTATTTAACATTTCCCCATTATAATTGATTTTCGGTCAGGAACCAAACATTTCCCATCTATTGTTTTGATGTGCGATATATTTTGCAATTGATCCACCACAATGCACAAAAGATGGGACTTCAAAGAATGTTGAGAATATATGTTGGATAAGAATAAGTATTGATAACCACGTACTTAGAGTCGTTAAAGGTGCGATTTGATTGATTGATTTTTATTTTAACAATCAATATTTCCAACATGAGGGGGAGATAAAAAGCAGTTGAAAAGATGAAATGAATTATCAGTTGATCCTCAAATTAATAAGTTTTAACTGAAAGTACAAAGGATAATTCATTTACAAGAATAAATTGATTACCAGATGTATTCACTGACCTAAATATAGTGGCTAGCTAAGTCACATGTATCAACTGCTAGTGCTCCAATTGAATTAGTGTCCCAGAAAGGGCAACCATACATTGGTGATATATCTATGGCATGCCTGAAGCATGGTAGACTAGTCGGTTCCAAGAATAAAAATCCTCGAAATTGGAGCAAGTAAGAAAGATGGTCAAGTCGAGGTGATAGTAAAAAGGTCTCCTGAAGAGACATTAGACATGATGGTTCCAGAAGAACCTCAGGTACCTGAAAATAAAGAGATCTCGTTATATAGTATCATGTCTACGAAATTCATGGAATCGAAATAAAATCGACGTCGTTATAAATTTTATGTAATGTAGCGCTTAAAATGAGGATCAAGATTTAAGATCTGCCTATGAATGAATACAAAGAAATGATTGGCCTAAATGGAAAGACGCAAATGCGGCAGAGTTGAATTCTCTATTGAAAAGAAAAGTTTTGGACCAGTAGTCCATACAACAAAAGTTGTAAAACATATAGATACGAAAAAGGTTTTTGTGCGAATCAACGTTTTAAAAGAAAATGATATAAGGTAAAATTGGTGGCACCCATAATTGATTATGAGGAGACGCATTCTCCAGTGGTGGATACAATGATTTTTCATTATGTTATTAGTCTGGTAATGCAAAGAGAGAATTGAAATGCGTCTAATAAATATCATGATTTACTTGACCTGAAAGTTTACATGAAAATACCTGATGAAAGATTTAATGTGTCAAAATCTTGTAACGTAAGTCATCGAGAACGTTATGATCAGAATAAATAGATTCAGTTCCGAGTTATGTTTGTTATATGATTGAATTGAATATAAGTGGAACTCCTCATGAATATCCTAAAGCAACTGAGTGCTTAAAAGGTAATATGAAACATCGTAGGATGTGATTATTGTGCACCAATACACCACAGGTTATAAACTGAACCTGGTGATTATGATACTTTAATGTATAAGAATGGTACAATATATATTGGAGAAATAGATGTTATTGTTCTTCCAATTGAAGAGTTAATGCACTTGCGTAATTGGTCAAGATGGAAAAGTTCTTGATGGATTGATGATGCCTGCAGCATTGATATCAATATCTTAAGAAGTATTATGTAAAGGTAATATAATATGTATGGACTAAATAAGGGGGTTGAGTGTTATAAAACTCATGAGATATCCCAATAAAGAGCAACATAAGTTTGATTGTATTATCCAGCTTGTATCAAAAGTTTTCTTTTAAAAGTTCACTCGCAGTTTACAGTGATAATGTCTGAGCATTATCGAGAGACTCTGTAGAACTTTTAAAAGGGGGATTTTTGAAAGTCCTTGACATAGTGCACTTGTTGCTTGACCTATAATTCGAGTATATATGATATGTTTACCAATCCATCAAAGTATATCTTGAAAAGATGGTGGGACATTTTACAATGGACATAGCTCATATTTAAAGTGCATTAAAGGTTGTCCAATTACTTGATATGGAAAATTATTCATTTCATCTCCTACCAAAGTAGAGATTTTCACTCTAGAAGTACCATAGTTAAATATATATGGACATTAGTATATGTCTTGCTAATTATGCATGATTATTATATTTTTCACATGAACTTATTATCATAATATAGTCTATGTCAAGCAGGAGACACCGAAATGAGTTAAAACAAATACTTCAGGTATGAGTGATATTTGATTATATTTCACTAACCCATGCAAACAAGTTTGGTTAGTCTTGTAGATGCAGGGAATATAACACATCACATTTGTTGATCTTGTGACATTTATTTACGAGGGGAGGCAACATTAGTTAAACTTAAAGAATTGCACTTACGAGAGCAGGGACTAAAATTCTGGAATGAAGATCATACATCAATGATTCAACTTAAAGATTTTCACGTCAAGTGATCAAGAACGCAAATTATTTACTACAAAACTTTGAGCAACTTTCTTAGAAGATCGACACCATCATTCAAATGATACATATTAAAATGAGGGGGAGTATTCGACACGTTGCACTCTTTTTCCCTTCACTAAGTTTTGTCCCATCGGGTTTTCTTAGTAAGGTTTTTAATGAGGCAACATACCTGATCCAGAAGTATCAGGAAGAGTAATACGCCCTGCACTCTTTTTCCCTTAGCTGAGGTTTTGTCCCACTGGGTTTTCCTGGCAAGGTTTTTAACGAGGCAGCATCACCAAGCGTATTATAAGAATTGTGTATTGTTTTATTACATTATGTGGATAGTCAAGGGGGAGTATTATGAATGCACCAATAATATGGTGACTCTCCACATCCTTAACTCCCAATTGTCATTACTCATTGTATTTAATGTGTGAGCCTATAAATAGAGGCTTTGTATATTGTATTAGACACACTCAATGATAAGACATCTTTATTTTATCTATCTTCCTCCAATCTTTGTTCATAGTTCTTATACTTTGTATGTTGCTAGTAGGTCGTTGTTTTACAACAATTTCTAAACATTTTTCCTTCTGTATAATGTAGTATAGATTAGCACGAGGATTATAAATATTTTCAGCATACTGTCCCGAGCCTAGCCCACTTGTTCCCTTCTCACCCATTAGCAACTTCAACTCTTCAAGTACTTGGCCGGCTAGCCCAATCAAATTATTTAAAACTCTTTTTAGATAGCTCTTGTTGATTATATCCTAGTTTTATCTATTCCAAATCCTTATAATTTAGTGAAATAAATTAAGTAATTCATTCTTTTGAATAATCAATTAATGTATTTGTTAAAAATTTATTGTATATACTTGTTTAAAAAGTTCAAAATAGTATAGACTATGATGTTTGCCCACGTGTTGCACTAGGTGTTTGTATGGTGTTAATTTGACCAATCTGACATGTTATACAAACAAAAAATAGTATGTAATATGTAATACGTAATATGACCTATTCAACTTCATTGTTTATAATAACAACTTGTTAATAAAAATCGTAATATGTACGTAAAAACATTATGTCATATTATGTGCTTTCTCAAATAAGGAATCTGACCTACTTTAGAACATGGAGTCTAAATTATGCAAACGATGTAGTCTGGCCTATGAACAACAATTTTTATGATGCTACCTACAGCGAACAAAACGCAACCTGCCTTACGATGAAGAACAACTATTGCAATTAGACGTTGTTATCAAATGCATGAGATAAAAGTTACGAAAAATAATCTCATCTAATGATGTAAAAGTGTAACATAAACCAGTGGCGGAGCCTTAAAAAAATTCCAGATGTGTGTGTGGGGTAGGGGGTCACAAGACCCTTAAGGGGGGGGGGGGGCTCAATCCGTATAAATTTTACGGATGAAAACGTGTTAACTTATACTACTTAAGTCAAGAAATAGGGGAGAAGGTGGGGGGCACCCCCGACCTCCATTATCTTTCGCCCCTAATAAAATAACTCATAAATTGGCCAATGAATGTCAGTGAAGGCCTGGAGGTGATGCCAAAATTTAGGTGAATGTGTAAGCCATGATTCAGGGTGCCCTTTAAGTAGCAAAGAATACATTTGACCGTAGACAAATGATTGTCAAAAGGAGCATGCATGTACCGAAAATATTTGTTGACTGCAAAAGGCCAAAGGTAATGCCGAACCTTGATAGAGTGACATACTGAAGGGCTCGAACAACCAGGCGATACTTAGCAGCGTCAGAGAATAAGGGAATGTCGCCCAGAGATAATACTTGTGAAGTGCTAATGGGGTTCGGGACTGGTTTGGAGTCCGAAAGTCCTTATTGAAGAGTCTCAGTTATGTACTAATTGATAAGAGTGTCAATGGTTATGACATTGTTTCATGTTAACATTGAAAAGCATGTAGATGATAGTGATGCTTGACTTGTATCTAAACATTGAAGAATCTCTTTTGAACCCTTGAAAAACCAAACTTGTGAAGAGTCAAAGACAAGCGATCAAACCATGTACAAGGAGGCAGTTTTAGACGACAGAGGGATTTGTGTAGTAAACAAACATGATCAGATGATTGAGGTCAGCAAAACTTTGTGGTGTATACAGTCTTTGAGAGTTCCATTCAAAAAATCAGTCACAATGTCCAATTGACGAAGAGGCGATTGTTGAGTAGCAACAATAGATAATCTCGCCCGAATTATAGTGGGTTTAATTATAGGACAAAAAATTTATTTATAGTTAGTCCATGGTTGTTGCTGGAAACCTTTAGCCACCAATCAAGCTTTATAGTGAGGTACTGCACCATTTTGATCTTTCTTAAACTATACACCCATTTACAGTCAATAACATTGGTGTTATGGTAATAGAAGTAAGACCAGGTTTTGTTTTAAACCAAACCTGAAAATTCTTGGACCATGGCTTGACATCACTCCATATGTTGATTTGTGACAATAAAGGTTGTAAGCTTAAAGGAAGATTTGAAGCTAGTGGATGTATGATTTGCTGAAGGACTATAAGGAGTACGAGTTTTGGTATTTGGACGAAGATTTGGAGGACGAGTGCGAGGAGGTGGAGGAGGAGGTGTAGATGAAGGAGAGTTAGAGTTTGATGACCAGCTTGAAGATGGATGAGATTCTGGTGGAGATGGTTGAGGAGATGATGGAGGAGTTTATTGAGAAGGTATTTGTTTGGAAAGAATGGAAGAGGATTGTACTAGAGTGTTAAAGGGAAAGGTTATAAAATCCGAGAGAGATGTGTATGTATTGGAAATGGAGGTAGGAAGAGAGACATGGTGATGGTAAGTGAAGCAACCATGATCCGAACTATTCAAAAAGGGTTTGACTCTAGTAACTAGAAAACAAAACACCATTAGGACTCACCACAGGAATGGGGTTATCCTTGTCACCATCCTCCGGCATGAGAATGAGTATTCGTGCTTTTAGAGAAAGTGGTAGTGAGAGTTAGAGTTTGTGAATGAATCATCAGGTTAACTGTGACACCAGTCAACAATCCAGGTCAACATCCGTACACATTCTGCTTATAATTGTCATTTCATGTGCATGATTAGACATTTTGCACACACTATACCCCCCAGTCTAGTAAAGCATGAGTTGTTGTGGAAACTCAATAGATTATCCGTTTATACATACAACACCTGGACTATACAAGACAATTGGTGTTGAGCAGTCAAGCCAATCACACGTTCAACAGAGAAGCAACCAGATACCCGATTACCACACATGTACAAATAACAATACACGTGACAATGCCCAAGTAGTAAGTTACACAATTCAGTCAAACCCGAACAAATCACAAAGTGCTCTATGAGGTTATCACCTACAGAATTCATGAAACATTTCCAAAGAACCAACATGTGTTGTCACAAATGGATTAAACTCAATAACACAGGATAACTCCACACTAACACATGTATATGAATCACAAACATTATCATATGTTAACATCCAATAACATGTGTCCATAAATTCTTAAGTTGTGAAAAAATGATACATGTTAATATCATCATCGAGCGTTTTATAACCTAGTCGAAACCTAGTTATATTTTGGTGTGAGAAATCGATTTAAAACCCATGCTAACTATTATTCTTTCCCATCAACATTATGCCTACACATTTGTATATATAATCGGATTTATACACACATTATGGAATAAGACAAGAGCCAAAACATGAATATATATATATATATACATACATGCATACGTATATACACGACATAAGTACACATATGCACACCCATGGATGAACATTAATCTATTATAATTGATTTGTCTTTCATGATAATAAATTTATACAAGAAAGGATCTTGGCATATAATCACAAAAACACTTGGATAACGATCATACCTTAAATTAGAAAGATTTTCCCTTGCCTCTTCCTTATTCGGCCGAAAAACCAAGACAAACCATCACTGGTCCCTTTCAATCACATGACATATCCTAGTTATACCATTTTAGTAACTTACATAGTGAAACTACAAATCCCTATGCATGATTATGGACAACACAAAGATGGTTCCTTGAACCCACATGTGGCCGATCCAAACCAAACCTATTATCATTAGTCGTTTTCACCATAATCCCACAAATCTTATACACATTTGGATTAACCACATCGTACTTCACATACCAAGATAAATAAGCTACCACATTGAGTTAGGAACCAACATTCCCACCCCTTTCTTCCCTTCGGCCGATAGTGACAAACCACACCCCAAATGATGACAAACTTAGGTTCATGGAGAGGTCACTATCACTTCTACACCTATACATATATCGGCCGATCCTATCCAAGATCACATGACAAATATTGACCTTCAAATTCATTCATACACATGATGAAATCGGCTAAGACCTTGATGATGTAATTGTTTGCACTTAATTAGACAAAAAGCCAAGATAATCCAAACTCCTACCCAAGTCAACACCCCTCTTTTCATGATAAAAACTTTCCAACTCATTGCCTTGCACCAAATAGTGATTGATCTTCCTAAACAATGCTTCAAACAAGAAAGATAAGCATTCCACTTTTGTTTTGTCCATACCTTAATCGAATCACTATATAAGAACCCCAAGAGCTTTGCCAAATTCACACACACTATATGTTTTCTTTCCTTTTGATAATCATTGGTCGAAGCATACAAGATCACATCCGAAACACTAAGGCACGAGCACAAGAAGAGGATCAAGGTCCAAACCGAACCGGCTCTACATTGTTCGACTAGGTAAGATAACTAAACCTCACATTCTTTTAAAAGCATTACTTATTCGGCCTTTTTTTGACACCCGACCTTTTGATAATCGACACAATCACTCGACACTTGAACACCTTAATACAATGTTTTGATAATCAAAATATATGTTGTGATAATTTGTTTTCCAAAGTTAAACCTATGTTAACACCTACAATTGCACATAACCCATACATTGTGATAAAAGTTAACATAACTGAAGGTTCTTGGATTCTCGAAGCCGGAACTAGCATTTCATGTCAAAACAAAAACTATGGATCAACCTTTCAAGAACAACACGTGTGTACGTTCAAACCCGAAGCTATGTGACCTTTTATTTATGAAACTACACACATAACCTCGAACCAAGGCACTAACACACACCTATTGACACTCGGTCATACATAATTGTCAATGGTGAGTCATTTGGTATGATAAACTATCAGGTTCAAGCCCTTTAACCATACAAAGGCTTCGGCCATTATTATAAACATATGTTAGGAAGTGCCAAACACATGTTAAAATCAGGTTAATACCACTACACGTCATAACAGATGTTAAACCTTCGAGTTTTCCGAAAAGATACCACACATGTAAGATTAGGGAATAATATATCATCTATGTTAACTTGTGGGGCCCGTTTAATTACCTATATATACGTTTTTACAATAAAACACCTGGGATTTCCGGAATCGTATATTTTACAAAGTGCATATGAATCGACTAATGATTGTCACGTACACAAAATATGGCCCACATACAACTAACTCAAGGGTCCACAAGTCGGGTGAATAACTTGTATCATAAATGACAAGACCATACCACTTACTATGTCCTTGACAATCATAGGGTATCATTCGTCGGGACAGTAGCTATTCCACCTTACTGCTTTACCAGACCCCACATCCAGTCACCATGTGAGTTTCATGGCCCGTTTGTATAGTTTTCCATTTTGGGGGATAAACATGCTACATTACTAGTACATTTCATTTTGTGTGTTATTCTATCATGACTACCATGTGGAACATGAGACATTTGGTTCATGAGCTCAGCAGTCCTCGTACTTACATTTACACCGTAACCATTAGCTATCGAAAGCCATGGAACACTTTAATAGATCTATTGGGTTGACACCCCCACTCTTGGTTAGTCGCTCTAACCGGTTACATACAAAAGAGTGTTAGTATTCTACTATACATATATTGTCTTTATTGTACAATACACGAGGCACAACAGTCAAGAGGTTTGGTTATGGGACTCATGGTTTGAACAGTAATCATTCGCTTAGCTAGCTTATGATGGAGCATACATGAATTTCACGAGCACTTTACATAGTACATTAAAAACCTGTGAACTCACCGACATTATGTTAACAAATCTTTTATGCATGTTTTTCAGGTAATTGACTATGCGGGGTAGAGACTTGAGAGAGGGGTTTGAGCATGCACGTTGTGGTATCATCACTGTGTGGATTACATTACTGTTGGCAATGTTGCAAAAGTCGCTAAGCGCTCCCTAGTCAGAGTCGGGAGTATGTCGGGGAGTTCTCGGCCTAGTCGGAGAGTACTCGGGGAGTACTCGGCCCAGGACTAGAGTACTCGGGCCTCAGCAACCTACCTTGTAGCGATTACTCGGAGAGTACTCGGCCTTTGAGACCTTGTTTTGCAACATTGACTGTTGGCTATGTTAGGTCTTGATATTTGAAACAATGCCTTTTTAGACAATGTTACGTTTTTATTAATAATGTATGACAATGGTTATCTATGATGGTATCCTTTTAAAAATTTTCTTATGTGTTGCTCTAAACTTGTGCTTGAAAACCTTATACGGATTATATATATTCCGATGGGTTTCTGTTTTCAGTTTCATGATGGATTCGGTTTGGTTTTGCATTTGGGCGTGAAATTTTTTGTCCTACATTCTCCATCAGCAACCTATATGAGGTGGTGATGGTCCTCCCCATCGAATTCCAATTTTTATCTTTTTCATCTAAATTTTTAATATAATTTAATTTATTTTGACAAACAACAAATAAAAATTAATAATTTTATATAATAACAAAAATAATAAAACTACTAAAACTACAAATATTAAAATAAGAAATTCTAATAACACATACTAAAAATATTTAAACTACTTAATTAAAAATAATATACAAAGAAAACTAATCATTGATATCGATCCGATTGAATTGCTAAATATGTTCAATCAAATCCGTACGAAGGTTGTTATGCGTAGTCACATTGTATAACACCCACATATTAGACTCTTGTTGCCTTCATCAATTGGTACAACATTCTCATCAATCACGTTTTCATCGTATTCGCATATGGCGTTACATTCATCTTCGCTAATCATGTTACCTTCCTAATCCTTATTTAAGTGTGTCTCCGTGTTTTTTTTACGTTCAGAAGTAGTTTCTTCTTTCTCTAAAATAATTTGTGTGATTTCTATTACTATATTAAAAAATGTGTTGATTTCGTCGGGAGAGGATGGAGACGACGTGGGTTCAGATATATAATTTAAGAATTGAGGATTTCATATAAATGGCTGTAGAGGGTTTAGAGAATTGAGAGTTGTAAAGATTTTGGAGAACGGGAGAGTAAGTTTATAAAAAAAGAAATATTGGGTTTGTTTGGTTAAATAGATGTAAATTAGGATTTTTTTTAAATAGACCGTTTGGTAACGGTCAAAAGCATCAATTTCGCAATTGTTGGCCCGTGATTACCGTTGTCATGGCCACGCTCATCACACGCGATGGTGGTGGTGAGGGCGGTGTAAACCATGGCGCACGTGTCCATGGTCACGGGCCTGGCCATGGGCCTAGCCACGTCCCTCATACCGTCCGGCCTAACATACTGCATTAGTTTCCAATAGGGGTGCAAATGAGTTGAGCGGCTCGCGAGCTACTCGAGATCGGCTCGAGAAAAAACTCAAAACAAGTCGAGCCTTATTGAGCTCGGGCTGAGCCTAAGCCCACAAAGCTCGTTTATTTATCGGGCCCGAGGTCGAGCCTGGCTTCTGACACTCGTCAGTCTTGTCAAGCCTTATCGAGCGTTAATGTAAAACTAATTTTATTTATATTTAATAGAAGTTGCCGCTAATTTAAAGTTGTTTAGTAAATAAGTCGAACGGGAGCTTCTGAGCCTAAGCAAGCCTATTATTTATATTAATTTTTATTTGATTTGTTAAATAATAAATAATAAACGAGCCCGAGCCCGAGCCAAGCTTAAGCTTGAGAAACAACCAATGAGCCGAGCTTGATCTCGAGCTCTCATAAATTAATCAACTCGAGCTCGGGCTGGCTCGGTCCATTTACACCCCTAGTTTCCTTGAACTTGAAAGTCTTTTCTCTGTCTCCACCATAAAATAAATATCATTAACCATGTATTTGTTACACAAACGTTATTGACTGATCGTATATATCTTTCCACCAACTTAAAATTTCTAAAGCCCTTTAACTCCATTTGTGTGTATCCTTGAGGCCTCCATTTGTGTACATAACCGAAGACATATGACCCAATCGCTTAACAAACTATATAATCATCCACAAAGGTGAATAGGTGAGCTTTACCAATGGCCTCTCATTTGAAACAGTTTTTTTTACTTAAAATGCTGTTATATTATAAAGCCTCATAGCTTTTTATTAACTGCGAAAAGAAAAAAAAATACAAAAAAAATTAAAGGCTCGTAACTTTTACCTACAAACCTACATTCAATTTAAAAATTCACATTTTGCAAATTTCTAACCCGAAACTAAAAATATAACCGTCGCGTATAATGAATCTTTAATCACTTTGGTCAATTTAGTGCAACCACGTTGGATCCCATTTGACAAACTTAAACACGAGCTCCAAAATGTAGTGTATTTTACCATTTTATAACATGCAATGTGATTTTTTGCTAAATATTTAATTTCCTCATGGATTAATCATCGAAACATGTGTGATTATTTTACTATAGGTGTTAGTGAGGGACTCGGGATTTTTTTCTATATGTCAACATTAAATTTTCCATACCAAGTGGGTTCCTGAGAACCACTCTTTTAACACTAAATCCGCCCATGATAGGTCTTGTATTTTCGAAATAAGTTTTATTTACTTATCATATCATTAATTTAATTTTTTTTATATATAGAGGTGTTGTATCATCTTTTACAATTTTTTTTAAGTTTATTTGCTTAGGGTGTCTTTATAAAATGTTGATATTTTACTTTTGCCGCACACTTGAACGATAACCTAGAAAGTCACGATAACCTAGAAAGTCAAGGGAATGATTGGACAATTGGTTTATATAATCCTTCGTAGGTAAGACGCAAAACTTTTCATCTTTTACAATTTAATATTTTTTTTTTCTTTTAGCTTTGGTCTCTTATACTTTTCATCTATCGTAAAATTTTCGTTTTACATTTCGCTCTAAATTTTGCAAGTTAACATGGCGCAAACGTGCACGTGTGGTTCAACATTTTTACCCTATGCGATTTTAACACGATGCAACATGTGTGTGTGTTGTTCAAAGTTTTTATTTCAATTATTCCCTTTTGATAGGTTCGTTGCAACGTGCGAGTCCTAGATCTACTCAACTTTGGTCTCATATACTTTTCATCTTTCACAATTTTTTCGTTTTATGTTGCGTTCTAAATTTTATGAAAAAAAAAAACACGGCACAACGTGCGTATGTAGTTCAACGTTTTTGCTTCTATTTTTCTTGTTTGACAGGTCCATTGTGCACGAGTCCTAGATCGACTTATTATTTTCTGTATTTTATGTTTTGGTTTATTTTCTTCGCATTAACACGCCGCAAGTTCAGTTTTGTTGATCATTGGCGATGGTATGACATTGATGCTATTTAGCATAGTTTTGCGCCCCGCAACACCGCAAGGTTTTAACTGTAGTTTTACTTAAAAGTTAATTGAATATTAGACCAGAAACACATATGAAAAGTGGAAAAATAATAGATTTCGCCCTTTATGTTTTATACCAATTTTTAGTGAATGTCTTTTAACTTTAAAATTGGCGAGATTCATCCTTTATATTTTAAAATTTGAATCATTTGTTCTTTACCACTAACCTAGTCAAAATTTTCAGTTGATTTGTGCCTTTCACATGAGGATAGGTTAGTAATTTTACTCATTTATCTAAAATATACTTAAATTAGGATGAAGTATATTTTCAGTTAGAATCTGGAGAGATAAAAAGAAAGAAAAATGTACCAGAAGAGAAATAAATTACCGCTAACAATGTTTAAAAACCGATCAGTGGATTCAAATGATATACGGCTAGCTACTCCATCTATCATCGTTTAATACAGCTCGTCATTTTTCAAATTGGTTCAATTGAAAAATGAAAGTATACACTAACACTACATATAAAATTAAAAAAAAAAAAAAAACTAAACTACAAGGTCATTAGCTTGATCGGATCCTATAATTAAGGTAGGTCCCCAAATACAAATAAAAAGGGTATAAAGGCAAGAATGTAGTTATTTTGACAAATTATGCGTTACATCAATCTAGATCATTTTGCCAGCCGTTAAAAAAAATATATATCCCTTTGCCAGGTTTTCGTCATATACAAATTAATAAATATAATATATGTCTCCTTTAACTAATTTATGCATGGGAAATAATAAGAGTAACGATTTCAATTCGTTATAAAAAAATTAAAAATTGCATGGCAAGATTAAAGTCGTTAAAAATGCATTATATATAGCATCTTAAATCACGTAATCACCATCACTAATTTAAGAATTTATTTACAAAAATTGATCCACAAAACACACTTGAGCTTAAATTCAAATTACTTCACTAATCCAATTACTATCCTCTATATATAATAGCTTCCAAGACCACAATTTCTTCAACAATTACATTCCATCTTCCAAAATGTCTTCCACAACCATCATAATCTTTTCCCTTCTAGCCACTCTCCTATTCCCCGGCAACCTCCAAACCACCGCGGCACGCCGCCTCTCATCTATACCTGGACTCCCGGGTTTACCCGCAACTTTCCCTTTCCCTCATTGCCACCTTTTCCTAGTCTGCCTACCCCGTCCACCGGCCTCCCATCATTACCATTGCCCCCCTTTACCCCATCCATCGTATCCCTACGCTGCCATTGCCTCCATTTAATCCTTCGCTTCCCAACTTCCCGTTCCCTATCGGTACGCCCCTCCATTGTACCACCATCCGCTGGAATATACACTCCTCCAGTAGCTGGAAGTGTTCATCCGTGAAGCTGCCTAGTCTACGTTAATATGTTATCCATTTGCTATATTGTGTAATGTTATTATTATATATGTTGTTCGGTTTTTTCATGGTTATAACTGATGATTTTCTTTTTGGACATGTGTGTTGGATTCCTTTGAGCTATTAAAAGTGTTTGATCATTGAAGTTTTTATTAATTTTTGGGTTTGAAGTTTTAACATTTCTTTAATAATTTGAGCATCTCATTCTTTGGATTTACTTGTTAGATTAGGTCTTCTACCTATTGATAATATAAGTTAAGGCATGCGTAGTCGTATAGGGGGTTATTGGGGACCTCCAGCCCGGGTGGGAAAACCATCCCTTAACAGTCTGGACTTGGAATGGTTTTTTTATCACAAAGGGTTATGGTTTCATACATTCGTGACATCATATTTTAGGGTGCGTGACATCACATTCTGGGTATGTGGCAGCATCTTATTGGTGTGTGATGTGGGCCATGCAGGTGTATGAATTCTAATTTGAGAGTGTATGATTCCTAAATACAAGGGAGTTCTCATCGGATACCGGGAAGAAAGAAACATTAGAATATTATTTTTAACTCTTTTTATATTGATTTTAATTCTTTTTCATTTCAGCCAATTATCTTAAATCTATGTTTTTATTACATTTTAAATAAAAACTTGTGCTTTTAGATTAGATTCTTTGTTAGTTTATTTTCAAAGACATTTTCCTTTAGTTGAACTAGTGGAAATGTCCGCACGTTACTGCGGGTTTTTTTTTGCTGCACGTTGTTTGATGGATTTCAGGTTTTATTTAAAAAAAATATTTTGCTTATACAATTTATATATCAATTCAGAAAAACCAATTAAGTATAAACAAAAGAATTGACCTCCAAACAGCAATATAATAGATGATACACCACACTATGCATAATAAATCATTACAAAAATGCAAAACATCTTTTTATTCCTATAGTTATTAACTTGGTTTAAATAATTCAGTAAAAGGCATTGTACCTTTCCTAGAAAAAGATAGGAAATCAAATAAGTATATTAATCCTAAACAACTTACTTAATCAAGTCTTGTTCATACCAAGAAAGTTCTCTGTCGATTCATTCAACATAGTGGTATGGTGTTGCTTGAGTTAAGCTCCCATATTAATGACTTTACCACCTAAAGTTCCATCTTTCGGATCAATTTTGTTTAAAAAATATTGTATCCAATATATAAAATGTGAATCTAACATTCTACTTTCTCTATTTTTGTATTTAGTTCAAGTTCTTTGAACAATCTCATTTCTTCATCTTCTTCCGTTTTCCTGTAGCAAGTCAATTAGACGGTTTACCTCTTCAGTTGTGTGAATTCCATAAAAGTAACCACATTTTCATTTGTCACCTATTGAAAAAAATAAAATTATTTAAAGTAAGTGAAAAAATATAATACTATAAAACACTGTTGAAATAAACAACTGTAACATTGAATATGGGTATGGCGGGGGTCGACTGCTAAAATTTTACAAGTTGGGCATTATCATTATCGACACCATGATATCTTCCATATGGATTGCTTTTACTAAATCCATTTCGACTTCATGATTTTCGACAAAAGTTTGATGCATCGTTGTCTATGTTCAGGTTACCTTTGGAGTATGTGAGAACTAAAACAATTGTTATACCTGTGTATCGAGGGTGAACATTAACGATCTCCTTCATGGAGTGTGAGTGATAGGCTAATAAGTACGATCTATATGTATCTTTAGCCGATTTGTTCAAGTAATAGTTGGTTCCAACCAACTTTTCTTGCATCAACAAGCATATTAAACAAAAAGCTTTTTATATTTATTTATCATTTCCTATCATTTTATAACCAAAACTTTTTTTTTGTTTTTCTTTTTTGGTCAGAAATTAGTCGGAAGTTTCCGACAAATTTCCGACGATTTCTTTTTGGTCGGTACTTGGTCGGAAAGCTGTCCCTAAAAGCAGCACTTTTTATTTACGTTATTTGGATGGAAATTAGTCTGAAATACCAACCAATTTTTTTGTTGGAAATTCTAGTCAGAAATTGACAGTTTTCTAGTAATGAAAATTATGCAAAACATAAATCAATTATAACTTAAAAAGGTATACAGAAGTTAAAACATAAAACCACTGTTGGTTTGAAATTCCAATTTCCAGCATAAATCAATAAAGAATTTATACAAACACATAAATGAAATAATCATAATAATATAGCATTAGTGTTATACCAACGAAAACAGGGAATAGGCAAATACAGAGAGTGAGAGAACATGATCGGAGAGGAAAAACGACGCTAATGGACTTTGATCGGAGAGCTGGAGAGCCACAGGGAGGGCCGCCATCGGTAGCTTTTGATCGGAGAGGCACAACACAACAAGGTGGAATGATTGAAACTAAAGAGGCAAGAGTAAAGAGTGGGAGAATATTATTTCTGATCGACGAATATGAGGTCTTTCAACAGTGAGCATTGGGCTTTTCAACTACGGGCACTGGACTTTCAGGAAGCTCGAGCCCCAACAACAAACAACAAATAAGGAGCTGAAGAGATTGCTAGGGCAGGTCCATTTCCTTCTTCCAGAATACCGGAGGTCGGGATCATCAGGGTGGACACTGGGCTTTTTAAATGGGTGGCACTAGGCTATTTCAGGTAGAAAACATAAAGGCAACATGGATCTTAGGGTGGACACTAATTAGTTTGATTTCTGATCAGCACTAATTAGTTTCGTTTATTAGGGTGGGGACCGGCCCACCATGGAATGTGGGTGGCTCTACCACTGATTATCCTGTGTGATCACGTGATTTATAGTATTTTTATATTTTATTTTTTAATATATTTTATACTCTTAGATATTGTTTTATATTCATATTATCGATAAATAGCCTATAAATAGAATAAATATGTTCAAGATAGGGATCAGCTAGGGACGGAATCGGTAAGGTAACAGATACCGAAAACTCCCAAAACCTAATACCGATACCGAAAACATACGGTATGAAACGGTACGGTACCGGTATGGTATCAGTATTTTACCTTAAAATACCGATACCGAACCGATCTCGTACCGATACCGGTTAATACCAAAACCAAAACGCTTTAAATGTGGGTACCGATACCAAACACCATCTATCGGTTCGGTACGGGATCGGTTCGATATTCGGGGCAATATGCTCATATGAACTTCATGATATTATTTTGAAAAATGAAGCAAACACACACTCACTTAATCAAACCACACATGTGTAGGGAACTTTTGATACCGCTCCCTACATTGATTATCTATGAAATGTGTTCGTGAAATAAACAAATTTTATGTGATAATTAAAAGTTAACAATTTTTAAACCTTTAAATAAACAACATTATATGTGTATTGTAAAGATTAAACACACATGATTTAACCTATTAAACGTGAGATGTGAAGGGGATTTTTTTTAATTTCTTTCTACATATGTTTAAACATGGTATCTAGATGAATAATACTAAAAAAATAGTTTTATTACGCTATTAGAGTAATTTCAGGTTTTATTTAAAAAAATTTTGCTTATAGTGACCCATTATTGATATTAGATCAACCATGGTAAAACATAGTCAATGTATGTAAATCATAATGAATCATGTTTAAACAGTCAATGTAGGTCAACCATGGTCGACAGTGGGGATGCAAATGACGTGAAAGAAAAACTTGGAGACATTGATGACAACATGAAATACAATTATCAGCGTATCATGTATGGATGATAACATATGTACCTTTACTTATTTGTAATTTATTGGATTTTTAGATGCTACTATATGTGTCATTTTGTATGTGTCATTTTGTAACCGATGTGAATTAGTATGTACTTCAATGACAAGTTGAGTGATAACTTTTCCATGTAATAGATGCGTTTGTGTGTGTCTATAAATGTATAGGATTGGTTAGAGTACTTAGATTAACTATAATGTTACTAGTAGTGTGGGCTACAACTTTTGCGCCAACGTTAGGACAATTCTTCAATTTTTATATAAATGTACAATTTACATTTGTTATGTTGCCAAAATTTCTACAAATGTGATAATTCTCCTGTTTTGGTAAATCATAGGAGGGTACGCCTAAGTGCTTCACAAGACATATACTAACACTAACACTAATGTAAATTGAACCTTTCAACTAAGCACTAGAGTGATATGGTTTGAAAGTCATAACTTTCAAGCCATGCCCTTTAGTGTTGAGTTAAAGGGATAAAAAACCATATAAATTATTGTAAATTGAACCGGATAACACTGGAGGGGTATGCCTAAGTGCTTCACTAGACATTTGTGAATGAAATGATATATCAGCCAAGCGTATCGATTTTATATTTTTACTCATTTGACCCGATAAAATGACCTTCAAAGATCAGAATTGATACTATTTGTATCCGTTAGAAAAGTTCACCATTCCATCATAAAAAATGAAAGTAAAATTTGTTATAATAATAATCATTACAGTTTTTTCTACTAGAATGATTCCTGAATTCAAAGCAATAATTTTGTATAAGTTATACCTTATATATATATAAAAAAGTGTGCAATTTAGCTACAAGCACACTTGGTAGGAACTATGTTACCCTTCGCGGCTTCTTCAGATTTCCTCGTTTTTACCTCGTCAAGAACTTTTGAAGCCCATTCGGCAAAATAAGTTGAATTGTATCCAATTCTACCATTCTTATAAACGGACATACAACGTCGATTCGTCTTCAGGGAAGGGACAAGGATCACCTTCCGTGTCATGCCATGTACCTTGGTGCCTCATCCCTGACCAACTGCCCATCCAGCGGTAGACAAGCTGGCCAACACCGGCTAGCTTGAGCCAACCTTTAGGAAAGAACTCCAACACACTGCTATTTCTATCCATTAGAAACATGTTCGTCAATTGTGCACCATGTGGTGAAACTAATATGTCCGTTGAAGCCATTAACTTCACCTGCATTCACAACCAAATATTAGGAATAAAATATGAGAATTTTTATATATAATTGTGGTAAATATATACAATTCTTTCTTTGTCACCTTTTCCACTTTATATGAACCGATGTATAAGTTCAAAACATTAAATGTGGTGAAGTTTAAGTATTTGAGTTTAGTATTTTATATTTTGATGGAATACCTAATATTTTCATATAGTGTATTTAAATTTTAAATATAATATTTGAGTTTTATTATTTAGTATTCATGTTAATATAATAGTGATGCTATTATGCGTTATTAAATCACTATTCAGTTAATTTAATTTATACTTTTTCATCTTTTTGTTAAATCAATACACATAGTCTAATGGTCTCGCTAAAAAAGTATGAAAAGTGTTGTCACGTAACCGTCACTAGGGGTGTAAACAAGCCGAGCCGAGCCCGAGCCTGACTGGGCTCGGCTCGGGCTCTTTAAGGTTTTGTGAAGCTCGAGCTCGGCTCGGTTCGAGCCTACAATCTTGAGCTCGAGCTCGGCTCGCTAGCAAAATCCAAAGCTCGAGCTCGGCTCGGCTCGAGGTGATTTGAGAATCTCAAACGAGCTCAAAAGCTCGGCTCGAGCTCGCAAAAGCTCGGCTATAACTTAGGCTCGCGAGCCCAATCGTTAAGGCTATAACATAGGCTCGGCTGTAACTTAGGCTCGGGCTCGGGTTCGGGCTTTAGCTCGTTAAGGCTCGATTAGGCTCGCGAGCCCAATCGAGCTTTATATAATGTTATTTAAAAAAATTACGTGTGCCAGTGTTGATGATAGATAAGCAGATAAAAGATGGTAGAAGACTAGCTGTCCTTATTGTATAATGTTATTTAAAAAAGTTGTTATTTTGTTGAGTTTTAGTAGTTTAGTGCTAGAAAAAAGAATTGATATATTGTGAGCTACTAATTTATATAAATAAATTTACTTTATCCCATTTGTTTATAACTAGCTTATAACCCCGTGCGCGTTGCGGCGCGCTGATGTTATTAGCCCGCGCGTTGCGGTGGGGATGCAATGGGAATTCGGCTAATATTGATTTTGTTGCGAACAATATCGGCACATGCTAGGCAACAAAAAATTAGCATGTAATCAAGTGATCCTTTGCATTTGATATCTAATCGTGTGTTTCTCTAGTTCTAGATCCCTCAAATCAAATGTTATATATAATATAAATATAGAATAGGATAATAATAAAGGACCAAGAGATGCACTAGTATAGTATTAAATATAATATAGTTACGGTTTACAATTAAAATCAATAAAACAAATAAGAAATGATTAAGATTATATGACTAAATGCAGTTAAAATATATTTTATTTAATGTATCATTATGTGACTAAATGCAATTTCTTAAAAACTAACACGAAGATATTTAATAAACTGATTATATGGTATCATTAAAGGGCTATTTGGTAGCCTCTTAATAACCATTCAGGTGCTACCTCTTAATGAACCATAACCTTTGAATGGTTAAGAGGTAACTTTAACTCTGAATGGTTAAGAGACAACCATTAAGATGTTACCTCTTAACCATTCATACTTAAGATTACATATTAATCATTAAAAGACTATGAACCATTCAGATGTAGCCTCTTAATGACCATTCAGAGGCTATCAAACAACCTCTAAATGTAACATCACTCATATAGCCATTCTCCCTCTTGAGATGAGAGTGTTATGTAGGATGTCATATGGCATTGATATATTTTAGGAAAACAAAAATTTAAAAATAAAATTGAATTTATTTCTCTCATTTTTCCTCTCATAATTTTTAAACGTTAATATATTTTATATACGAGATTTTTTAAAGAAAAAAAATTACTCCGAATTAACGAACGTTTTATTATCTTTCCAACGAGTACCATAGTGCTATATGAAAAACAGAGAAAAAAATGACCAAATTAACGAGCATTTTATTATTTTTCCAACGAATACCATAGTGCTATATAAAAACGGAGAAAAAAACGACTATTTTTTGTGGGGTTTTATTCATACAGGGAAAAAATACAAAGTGTTTAGGTTATTCATTAATCATGTGTAGGCAAGTCATTAATTATGTTCAAACTAGTAAATATGAATTCTATTTATAACAGGTGTTAGCATTGGAGTTGTACATTGTTTTAGGTTAGGTTTTAATATTATAGTTATACATTGTTAATTATTTTAGGTTACGTTCTACCCGAAACTTTCCTACATGTAACTGTAAAGTACACTAGTCTATTTCGTATGTAAAATTAATATGTTATATTAGATTTCTTAACCCAGAACGCTCACAGGATATAAATCTAGTGTTAAATGTATAGCATCAATTACATGACACGATTCATTTAACACGGTTAAACATAAACAGTTCAATAAGGCTACACGTTTATCATTATTATTGACACTATTAAAAAATAAAAAGACACATTGTCGTGTAACTTTAAACAACTAACCTGTTCACAAACGGTAAGATTACTCGAATACGCCACCTTTAACCGGCAATTCTCCACCTTCTTACATTCCGTCTCAAATATCTCGACAATTGCGGTCTCATTCCTAAATGATCTAGGCCCCGTCCTCATGAACAGTGTTAACCTGATCTCGTTATCGGTTCGGTCCAATTCGACACCACACATTGTCCTTGCTTTACATCGAATCAAGTCATAAACCTCCATCCTCTTCTGCCTAGACATCCCCCTTCGTTATGACGCATCACCACCGCCTCCTCGTAACACATTGGTGAATCGTCGTAGCTGCTATCGTCGAATTGCTCGATGTTTAGTGGCCCGTTGAAGGTTGCGTCCATAAGTGTACTTAACCATGGGCTCATACCTTTCCGTACCTTCAAAATATTTGAAATGTAAATATCAAAAGGGTTGGCTAAACGTACTCCAACACCCAAAGGTGCACATCAAACCAGTTTATAAACCGGGCGGAGTGATTAATTTAGATTGCGGTTTGGGAGAAACGTATTTGAAATTGAAATAAATTGCAAATTGAAAGTGAACCAAACTGATTTGAAAGTGAAATAGATTGTAGTTTGTGTAACGGCGTAGCTTGTTGTCCGTCTATCTGTCATTCTCATGTGATTTGTTATGGATGTGAAATTAATGACATATTTATTCAAAAAAATATAAAAACATGTTACTTATAAATTGTGTTTGTAATCCGAGCCGGTTTGGATGAGGCTGGTTTTGACTTTCTTTGACTTGATCCGAACCAATTTTATACTGACTTGGTTTGGCCAAAAACCGGTTTGTGCATCTCTAATTGCAAACCCTAGTGATTTGACTAACTTCATTTTTTTAAAACGCCTATGATGTTCGTGTTTTTATAGAACCGTATAACTATATATTGATTTGACAAGAAGGAGTACATTCAGTAAAAATAATCATACCTCGCCCCAATGGTATAAAAGCCACCTATCAGGCGTGGCACACTCGCTCTTAAGATGCCACGCCACAAACGGGACTAGCGCGGACAAGCCGTGCCATATGTTACCATAATCATAATGATTGTATGACACAAACGTCCGTCCGGACACTAAAGTGGCATTTTTGGGCAAAAATCCAGGGTACGCAAGCCCATAATAATTCCATGATCCATCATGAGTATCACGTCCTTTAATGCATAAAATCCGTCCATCAGAAGACTTTGATGGAAATTGTTGATATTGCACCTCACCTTCTTCATGTGTATCATACAAAGAGCTCATGAACCACGTGTGTCCCACAAGGGCTGCGTTCGCGAACCGGAGGTCCTTCAAAGGAAGGAACGTGACCGATTTGCGAAGCATGTCGCCCATTGTGGACACATCGTGTGTGCACGAAGCCGATTCGTCGTTGTTGGTTAACTTATCTTGCCATGTTTGGAGGAAGGAGAGGGAGGTTTGGGATGATGGTAGAGGTGTTTGGAGGATTTTGATGTGAAAAAGAATAAAGAGTGTCACACATATTGAGCAAAGGTAGACAGAAAGTTTTGGGGAGAAGAATGAGAAGTGTGTTCGGGTCGCGGTGGTGGCGGCGGCGACGGTGGACCGTGGTGAGTGCTTTTGGTAGTGTGGCATCTCCGGCTTGGTGGTTGTGGTGGTGAGGGTGGGGTGGTGGGATGGGAGTACGGTCATGTTGGGTCGAGTAGAGGGCTATAAAAGTTGGGATTTAAAACAATTGGAAAATAATAAATAAAATAATTTTGTGCAATGAATTGTATTAGAATTTTGTTGGATCCCAAAAAGGATGCTTTAAGGGCACTCGTTTAACTTGAAATGAGATGGATACTTATATTCATTCTTTTTGTTTAATAATATTTTTTTAATTTTTATATATTTGGGTGTGCGTTAAAAAAAGGATAACATAGATTTGTTTGTATAGTTCAGAAAAAATATAGAATAACTGAAATTTATTGATGTTTTGCCTGCAAGTTGTATTTTTTGGGCATAAAAGCACTATACAAGAAAGTAATATTAAATTAAAAAAGCAAGAAAAATAGGGGAAATTCCATTAGACTAAATGGTGTGGGATCGGGAAGGCTTCCGGGGTGGTGAGGTGGCGCTCGGGGTCTCGGGGAACACCGCCCCCCCCCCCCCCGTTTTTTTTCCGGTGAGATAGTGGGGAAAACCCCGCCCTCCCCGTGTGTTTTGATTGGCCAAGAATATGAACGTTGATTTTTTTTTGTTTTTTATTCAAAATATATATATATATATATATATATATATAAAAGATGGTCCGTGTGAAGGTGGTTGGAGGTGGAGGTGGCTGCGGAGCGGTGGCGGTGGAGGTGGAGGTGGCTGCGGAGGAGGTGGTGGTTGTGAAGGTGGTTGGAGGTGGAGGTGGCTGCGGAGCGGTGGCGGCGGAGGTGGAGGTGGAGGTGGCTGCGGAGGAGGTGGTGGCTGTGATGGTTGTGGTTGTGATGATTGTGGTTGTGATGGTTGAATTCTCTGTGGGTGTGAAAGGGGGAAAGAAGAATATGGTGTGTTTGTGTGTGAGAGGAAGAAGAAGATGTGGGTGTGGGTTTTAGTAATAATAATAATAATAATAATAATAATAATAATAATAATAATAATAATAATAATAATAATAATAATAACAATTAAATAAAAAGGAAAAAGAATATGGTATGTTTTTCCATTTTTTTTTTATTTTTACGGTTTTTTAATATTATTGTGACGGTTTTTTTTATTTTTATTAAAAAAATAATTATGAAATATAAATATGTAATTAAATAAAAAGGAAAAAGAATAAAAAAGGAAGGGGGAATGGGGGAGTTGGGGGAAGGCATTTCTAAACTTTAGGGGAGAAAATGGGGGAAATGATGTGGCGCTGATGTGACACTTGGGGGAGTTGGGGGGCACACCAAATAGTCTTACACTTTCAAGTCACCGTCATAAGTTGTGCACCTTTACGTACAATGATTCAAAATTGATAACCATATACGTGGATATTGGTGGAATAAAAATCATAAAATTCCACTCCTATGAAAAGATTATTTGTTGATGTAATAAATTTCATATTATTGTGATACACTTTTGAAATAATAATAAAAAACTAGTTGATGAACAAATTATCATCCAATTCAATTTATTGATTTTGATCAGTTAATTTTTGTTTTAAACTTCTTAACTTTGATGAAAATCTCTAATTAGAAAGTTCTATTTACAATTTTTGTAACAAAGGTGGATTAAAACGGGCAGTAACTTAATGTCATCATTCACAATGACAATTTCCAATGTTGTAATTGTGTCGATCTCTTTATAATTAAAGAGTTATATGTATCAATCGTTGAGATAATAACACCCAATACACTGATCGTATCCAAAATTTGATAACATAGAATAACTTGTTGAGGTTTTTCAAATACACTTAGAAATCTAGTTTAGCTCGTCTACAAAAATTTTAGAGGCAATCACCACTTGAATTTGTCAAATTTTTCCGGCTACCACTCAGAAGAATAAGCATCTATTTACACTCACTACAACGGTGTATTGCACCGCGCAATTTGTATATAAGTGTTACTCTTGCATGTTGAAGCTCGTATATGCATTGTAACCACGTTGACTACTCGGATTGCATTCTCAATTTCTCCCATGGCCCACATGCAAATTGTTTGTCAGATTAGCACCATGAACTTCCAATGGTTGCAACACAATCATTTCGAGCTATCTAGGACGCTCGAAATAATGTGAGGTTGCCTTGTGGTGACATGTTATTAAAACGGCTCCATGAAGTAGAGAGTAGACAGGTAAAACAACTTATTTAATAACTAATTCAAAAACATCATTATTGTCACATATATACTTTTAAGTTTTGAGTCATGACACTTTTAGAAGAGTTACTTCTCTTAATCATCAACCAATGTTTTCAATTTTAGAACTTTAGGCATGGGTCACAATGTCACATACATATAATTACAAAATTTTAAATTAAAAATTGTGAAACAAATAAATATTCATTTGTTGCATAAATGTTTCATATCCATATTTAAAAACAAAAAAGTAATTGATTGTTTAGTGTGTGTAAATTAAGTGCAGAGGGTTGGCGTAACGTATGCAATAATGTCGGGGATTCTTTTTCAAGTTGAAGTAAAGTAGTAAAAATTTATATTAATTGAATATTTTTTATCTATTCTTGAGGTTGTTGCTTGTTCCTTCAGTTATATATTGTTAAAAGGATTATTTGACTATCATAACAAATATTCTTCTGTTGGTTAGTTTTGTATACTCGATCAAAATATAAATGGAAAAATTGTTTGCTGGGAAATGCCGAAATGCCTTTCAATTCACATATGAAATATACAGTCAATCTCATTAAGAAATAAAAATTAAATTTTCATCTTAGATATAAACATGTCTTTTTTTTCATACCAAAATCATTAATGTGTATTTTTGAACAATCACACAGGCAAATCAAATTGAAACAGAAGACAAACGGGCAATTATATCATATTATTAAGATGTAGCGCCAACACTTTTTAGATAGCAAAACTAAGTTATAACATATATGTTCCAAAAAATTTAGGATCTAGCAACTTGTGAGTAATTTTTAAACATAGGCTGAATGATGCATATAGATCCGACATTGTATGAGTCATGTAACAGGTTTGGGCTGAGACTTTCTCTCAAAGTTTTGTCGACCAAAGCGTAATGTGTGACCATATAGTCACCATATGTTACACTAATCAACCTTACCGTGTATCTTTATGTGTGATATCAAACTCATTGAGTAGTTAATCATAGCATGCTTGTTTTACAAGCATGACCTTTAGCCTTTAGGTTAAAATTGAAAACAAAATTGATGTGTAATGTCCTTTACATATATTACCATATTGTAATCCACTAAATTAAGGGCGGAAAAACAAAACACGATACACAAATAATAAGGTTGTGGGTCGGCTATTTTATAACTTGCTTTATTAAACCAATGAGCCCGAACACAACCCATTTGATAAATGGGTTAACTTGTTTAAGTTTTTTTTTTTTTTTTTTTTTGAAAATTAAGCTTCATTGGCAAAACCCGTCTCCAAGAAAGAGACGAGCAGCCCCAAAAACATTACATCAAAGTTAACTTGTTTAAGTGTTTTTAAAAATCCTATGTAAATTTGTAGTGAGTGTTATTTAAAAAGTGTTCAAATTTAAAGTTTAGTATTTACTTTTAGTTTTTTTTTTCAATCTAACGCTTAATAATCAGTTTTTAAACATATATCACCTGTTAATTTCCAACTACTTTATTCATCAGTTTTAAGTTTTAACTACATATTTTCTAATAATTTTCTTTCGCTTCTCCAAATCCGAGCTAAATATATGTTCTTAGATGAGAAATAACGATAAGAAAACAAAAAATAGTTTTTGAAAACTAACACCAGTTACCGAATGTTTCATTTGATCTGAATAGGTATCACTCATGTTTGCAAACAAAATTAATCGCGCCAACCCAAAACATGATGTGAACAATATGACATGACATGTATAGTTATACGGATTATGTTAGAGTTAAATGTTTTTAATCCGTCAACCACTTTGCACCGAGTTAACTCACTAAGCTAGTTATGCCTCCCCTCTAATATATTGGTGGTGTTCTTGCATGATTGCATCTACTGTGGTATGATTTGAAATGTCAAAAGATATTTTATTCGGTAGTAATCCCATATAAATAAAGAAAACAGGCATTTACCATATTTCAAACTTTTGGGATTTAAAATATATAAAACCTATAAAATAATTGTTAAAAAAGTTTGAAAAACTGAAAGTTGGCATTTCACATTTGCTTAACCCACTACCAAAATCGGACCCCAGTTTCCCAACCCACTTCCACTCGGTTCATTTGTTGACTTTTCTAGTGGAAAAATCTTTGACTTTGACAAAAAGTCAACAAAACGATTCTACTAAAAAATCATGTCAGAAGTGGGATTTGAACCCACGCCCTCTTTCGAAGACCAGAACTTGAGTCTGGCGCCTTAGACCACTCGGCCATCCTGACACTTTGTTTATCTTCCTAACCATTAATTAAGCTATATAATAGTTTAGAACATATTGACTCGTTTTCAGTTGGGCTAATATTGTTTGATTTGAAGTGCACCTATGCATTGCTGGTTAGGAGTGAAATAAAATTGTTACCCCCCATATTGTCAGCCATTGAAGCAGATATAAAATCCTCAGCATATTTGCCTTGACTGATTAAAAAACTACAACATAAAATGGTGGCAACATGATGGACAGTTGTATCTTTCTTAAAGAATATCCATTTGTTGTAATTTTTAGTGCTTTACATTGTGTGTAGCTTGTTAAAAACCTGTTGATGCATTTAAATATTTGAGTTGAATACCTAAAAATACACAAATCTACAAATCTGAGTAAAAAAAAAAAGGAAACCAAATGATGACCGTGAAACACCCTCGCAAATTCAGTGATCACAGTTGTTAGATGCCTTTTTAGGCATATTTTATTATGTTTTTAGCATCCATTTTTATTGCATTAAAAACTATATATTACACCATTTAAAAAAATACATGTTTTAGTAGGATGAAATCTGCTTTGGTGTATATTTTATTGAACTGGCTGCGAGAGACAATCATGGGCACTGGAGATTAGGCGATTATAAAGAGACAAACTAAAGCAAGTATGGAAGAGAAAAAGTTCAAAATGCCATCATTTTTTTATGTTGGGCTGCAATAACGAATTAAAGTTAATCATGGGCTGATTAAAAGTAGCAACATTGATTAAGTTGCTTGGGCTTCACTAATTGCTATTGGGCTTAAGTCTAAAAAGATTGAATATAATGGTATTTGAGCCTTGGCCTGCCAACAAGAAGAAAAAAAGGTCAACGATGGGAATTAAAGAAGACAGCAGTGGAGGGATTGGGATCATATATTTCATCCTTTAACTTTGACGACTGAGATAATCGAGATTGAAGAGAGCATTCTAAGACAAGATTTGTTTTTGGTTTCGTAAGCTCGTTTAATTTTTATGTTTTGTTTCGTATTTAGTTTAGTTGATTTAGGGGCTGTTTGGTAGCCTCTTAACCATTCAGTTCTGAATCATTAAGCATTCAGACTGTTTGTTTCAGCATCTGAATGGAATGATTAAGTGCTGAACCATTAAGCTAATAAGGGATGCTGAATGTTTCAGCTCTTAACCATTCAGAGCCTCTTAA
This sequence comes from Ambrosia x helenae, assembly GCA_030844895.1. Classification (NCBI taxonomy): domain Eukaryota; kingdom Viridiplantae; phylum Streptophyta; class Magnoliopsida; order Asterales; family Asteraceae; genus Ambrosia; species Ambrosia x helenae. The sequence goes on along the minus strand of JAUTDX010001628.1, from coordinate 23,893 downwards.
CCATTCAGATCATCTTAATGATTCAGCACTGGCTGTTTGGTTGATTAAGTGCTGAATCATTAAGATGATCTGAATGGTTAAGAGGCTCTGAATGGTTAAGAGCTGAATCATTCAGCATCCCTTATTAGCTTAATGGTTCAGCACTTAATCATTCCATTCAGATGTTGAAACAAACAGTCTAAATGCTGAATGATTCAGAACTGAATGGTTAAGAAGCTGATTAAGAGGCTACCAAACAGCCAACTAAATAGCCCCTTAGCCATTATTTCCGGCTTAATCAATTTAGTATCAACATTACTGTTTGTTTTATTTGATTTGGTTCATAAAATTATGTGAAACGGTTACATTCAATCAAGTTATTTAGTGGTTTGTTTGTGTGAATTTTGTTTTTAATACAAATTCAATCAGGAAAAATATTAGATTGTTAAGAAACTTGATCAATTTATTAGTTTTTTTTTAAGAGTTAATAGCCAAAATCGTCCCTGAGGTTTGGTCACTTTTGCCACTTCAGTCAAAAACTCAAACCTTTTACATTTGGGTCCTTCAGTTTCACTTTTTTTTTTTTGCCAAATTCGTCCCTGACAAGGTTTGGGGTATGGACTGAAGTGGCAAAAAGTGACCAAACCTCAGGGACGAATTTAGCAAAAAAAAACTGAAGGACCCATAGCAAAAAAAATAAAACTGAAGTAAGATGTAAAAGGTTTGGGTTTTGGACTGAAGTGACAAAAGTGACCAAACCTCAGTGACGATTTTGGCTATTAACTCTTTTTTTAATAAGGTTTATAAAGATTCAAAACCCTAATTGGATTTTATTTTCTTGATAAAAGGAACTAGTAAACTGATGTGGTTCAAAACCCTAATTGGAGATCGAGCAGGTGCATATTGTCCTAACTGGCGTCATCGTTCAATGGGCGGTGGCGAGAGGCAACAAACTACTAACAGTCAGTGATGGTTTATATACGCTTAACTTGATTAATGTCTAGCTAACATTGGATATGACTAGTAAACTATTGTGGTTCTAAATAAACAAACAGAGTAATGGATTTACTTACATTAAAACCTGTGAAGTCACCAACTTAATTGTTGACACACTTTAACATGTTTTCTCATGTAGCTAAGGTAACCGTTGCTAGGATGCACTTGGAGTCTCACATATATCATGAACATTATCACTTGGGTTTTCAAACATTTTATCTATTGTGTTGGTTTTTGGAAACTCGTACTTGTTTTTACGAGATGGTTTGCATGAACATTATTTACTACTTCCGCTGAACTTCTAAACCTTTGAAACTTGAAAACTATTTGGTTTTATTACGTATGATTTTGAAAGTGTACAGAGGTCGTTCATTCGACTATTGACTAGATCCTAGTTTGTCACGCACCTCTTGGTAAAACCCCGTTGTGGAAAATTTGAGGTGTGTGACACTTTTGTTTATCGTCATTGCAAAACATACTGATATTCAAAACTCTCGTCGTGAAACTTGAATGGAATTTTATTGTCAAAAAGTATCAAATTGATGCATGGAATGTATGTACTCTATACTGATGTTTCCTCCAGTTATTTCCCAGCTTCAAAAACGTGTGTGCCCAGTGAGGTAATTGTAGTCTAGTATAATTGCAAAGACCATTTTGTTGATCAATATTATGTGATGTGTGTTCGAGTGTATATAAACAATAGTTATTAGCTGGGTTTTGCATAGGATCAAGCCTTAAATTTAGAAAACACGATAAGATACAATCACACAAAAAACATGATAGGGCAAGTGCACCCATCGTTGACATAATATAATGATGGTAAGATAACGAGGTCATCCAAGGATATAAGAGCTTTTAGTACCTAGATGTTATCGATGTCTAGTCAAGCCAATAAGAGAATAGTTTTGTTGCTTTTTGTAAAAGATAACATAAAAGTAAATAATTAAATAAATAAGGGTTTTGCAATCAGTTTTAAGAAAATGTGTGTTTAGGCTTTTTACTACCACATGATGCTTGTTAACTAAACTTTGGGACTATCCCTCAAAGTTGTTCTTTTAAGACCTAGCAAGTAGTGTATTCTAATGTATAAAGTAGTACTCCGTGGTTACTGGTAATTCCACATCTCAACCATATTGGATAGAATCGGTAGGGAAACTGTGCAAGGTCGGAATCAAATCCCAACTTGTTAACAGAATCAGCAGGGAAACTATTCAAACGTTTGATTTTTTTAAGTAAAAAATAGTCACATGGATTTACAATACCAATCACTATGGTCCTCTTGCTTTGATCTTAACTCTCCAAGAGTAGTGAGATAGTGTAGACCAAGTCCTTGGGTTGATCTTATCTCTGCGCTTTTGCAAGACTTTACCAAACTCAAAGTCCCAAACAAAACCTATAACCCTATATTAAAGCAATTGACACTATTACTACATAGACATAGAAAACATGAATGTTTTGGATTAACAAAACACAAGGTTAATAATTTATTCTTAAGAATTTAGGTAACTCACTTTCAATATGATATATAGTACTTAAAGTCATTAACCCCCCCCCCCCCCCCCCCCCATTTTTAATCAATAGCTTGTTTAGTTAACTTCCTATCAAGGGTTGAAGTCCTCCAAACACTCATAAGAACATTAGCCACTCATGACTTTAGATATAGATTTTAACATACTTGGAAAGATTATATAATCATCGCAAGATTTATAGTTATTGATATTGTTCTTACAATTCTTAATGATTAACTTACCATCTTGTTGCATTTTATAAAAGAATATAAAAGCCTTTTCTTGATGTTTTCATAAAGCAGATTGTGATGTGATTATATTAAACTAATTATTATTGGTGGATCCAAAATTACATTTTTACCTTACATACGAATTTATTCAAACTGATTATTCTTGATGGATCAAAATTACAGTTTTACCCTTCTTGTGAAAGAAGCTCCATTTCAATAACATGATTATTTGCTTATGCTTATAATCATAAACTTATATGCTTATAGCATTTTCTAAAAGCACACAACCATTCTTTTACTGTCTTGAATAAGCAGTTTGAGATTGCTTGTATCAAACGCTGATTATGTTTTGTTCATTTGTTGATTTAAACATATGAGGTATCCTTTGGTTTGAAATGAACTTATTTTAATAATCTAATTATTAATCATAAGGTGCGTAGAAAGTAATCCTAAACACTCCCATAGGAAGATTTATGCATGCAAATATAGTTTGAATGACTTTCATTGTGTCTAATCTCTTGGCAAAATGACTTATTAATGATGAAACTATGAAACACAACAAAAATTGATCTGTCCACAACTTACCGTCATTTGATTATTCAATGAATCAATTTTTCAAAGTTTTTTTAATTGAATTCATATTTGATTAAGATTCAAGTCGTACATGACTCATATTTTAAACTCGAACTCAAATGCATTCTATTTAATTCAAATTCACCAAAAATATTGAATTGTTTTACGCTTAATTTTAAAAGTACTATATGTTTCCCTCCTTTTCCTGCTAGGATTGGAAATCCCACAAACTCATTATTTTTAACATATAAAATACTAATATGCAAAGTTAATACAATATATATCACATGAATGGTAAAATAGTAGGGACTATGGATCTTGGAGTTTTATGATGTTTAAGGTAAATATTTAAAATACGGTTATGATAAATGCAATAGAGACTATGGCTTTTAGAGTTTAGCCAAAATCTAGAAGTTGTTTTCAATGTGTATGCGTATATGTGTATATTAATGTATATCTATATTTTTAAAATATATTTGCATAAGTTGAATTCAAATCAATTTAAAATCACAAATTCACTTTTGATTCATGTTTGATTTATTGGACTCGATTTTGAATTGAATTGAATTCTTGATTATCTAATCAAACTAAGTCGAATTTCAATTTTTTTGAATCCGAATTAAAAAATGAACACCCGGTTCGTCGCCGCAACATTATTACCTAGTTATTGAATTATAAGTTAAGTGAAACTTATAACGGAGAGGTAATCCATCACCAACGGTCCTAGGAGTAAGTCTTTTAATTAAACGTGGAATATATAAATAGTGGTGTTGAGTATTGGTGTACAACTTGCCGATTAAGACATGCACTACAAACCTAGTGTCTTATGTAATTGGGACACATGTAGGTGATTGTTCCTAGACTTGATAGCTATTCTCAGTTGCGATTTGCACGCTTTACTTGAGGTGAGTTTCACGGACACTTTCGGTCCTTGCACTTTCAGGATGTAGTATACAATGGTCTCAAAAGTTCCAACAAAAACTTTATGGTTTTTGGATTCTTATGTTGGGTTTATGTTATAGTAAAGAACTTATTTATGATTACTATGACGTGTGTTCATGCTTATTTACTGATTTATGATTGTTGAATATTCCATGTCTTTGTGAATGTCTTTCATGTATGGATGCTTATTAGGTTACTTACTTTGCTTTTTGTAACTAGTTTATAGTTTTGGATCTACATCTACAGGAACATTGATTGAGAGTTTAGAGATTTAAAGTGTTCATCCTATTATTGAGACCGAGAGGTGATAAGTAGTCGAACTTGTCTTTGGTATTAGGGATTTAGGCTAGAAACGCTACGAGAGGAAGTTTTCCTAGGTTTTTTTTTAGTATTGTTTGTTTTCCTGTGTCATAATGAGAGTTTAAAGGTTACTCCTTGCACTTTAGGGTGTATGGAGATTAGTGATATCGAAAGATAATCTAGTCTTTTGAGTACTTTTGTATAGTTGGAGAGATCGAGAGGTGATTCAACCCAACTAGTGAGTTTATACACCCTTAGGATTTCCTTTTAGGTTAGTATGCGAAGAATGATCCGGAAGCCACCAGGTTAGCTAAGGGTGGAGTATTAGAAGATACCGTTTCCAACATAGTTTCCATAGCCAAGATAATTTACAAATATCATAAATGGGATTCTACATCTAGACAGTATTTTTCTCACCTTAATTTAATCCCTAATTATCATTTATTTTTTTATTAGTTCTAGTTATTTAGTTTGTTTTCTTGATTTAATTAATTTAATAAAAATCAATCTTTAAAACCAATTTAACTGAGTATTATTTGAGTCTAATTTATTTGTCACTAGTGTCCAGTGGGTGTGATATCCGGACTTACTTGGGCTTCACTACATTTGATAGGTACCCTTGCATGTCATATGGTTTGGTTTTAAAAGAGTCTAGAGTTTAACCAAAGTGTCTAGGTTAAGTTTATATTTGTAGTCTGCTTTCAAGCACATCATGTGTCATAATTTCAAGCATATCAGTGTCATATATCCCTTTTATGACACATAATGTGCGTCTTTAAATGTCTTTTTTTACTAAGTTACATCGAATTTTCATTCATTAGTTTCTATCTATTGTTTCTTGTTAGATTTGGTACTTGAACTTTCTTCCAATGCTTTCATATGCTTTTTAAACATGGTCACACTTGCAATTCAACAATCATACTCAAAGTAACAATGTTCAAACCAAAAACTAATAAAAACAATCAATTAAAGACATTAGAACATCGAATTTAACCAATACATCAATTTCCCTTAAGCCTAATGTACTTGGCAGGGTTGTTTATCATCAACTTCATTCTTCTAACTCCTAAATCTCTTAAAATCAGTATATGATTGATATATAATAAATTAATAATATAAGGAACCAATAATTTAGGATTTCAACACTCGACTCCTTCTCCCTATCATGTCAATGATAAAATCAAAGGTTTAGTTGATAAGAAAGCGAGTAAAAAGCCTATTGAAGTGTAGTTTTATAACACAAAAACTCCTAAATCGCTTTGTACGAAAGACGTTTAAAATACAATGTTTCAAAACCAACACAACTCAACATATCTTGTAATTACCTTTCGGATTTAAATACATTAACCCTCGTTACTCTTCCTGTCTAACCTGCTCATCCTGCCATCTCTATGTACGCACACCTTCTAAAAGGATCTAGAGTCTATAAGAAAACAACAACACTCCATCGTCCTAATAATTTTTTTAAAGAAAAACCTCTTCTATTCAACTGCTGAAACTAACCTTAAATTTATTAAATATCTTAATTAAGATAAAAATATCACATAAATTAAATATTACTTAATTTGTTTATAAGCTATTAATTAATATTAACTAGTGGTATTCTATAACGCATGTTGCGCGAAAGACATTTGGGTTTCTACCCACGCAAAAGTTCCATCCAAAATAAGTGATAAACTTACCTGCTACGACGCTTCTGTTTGTCTGGTACCGCAAAAAGATTAAAAAAATACATAACCCATTGTATCTACAAAACACAAAGAGCCAAGTTCAATTGCAAATCATCTAGCACTCCACCTTACTGTACCAAGCATGTAGATGATTATCTTGAGGATTCAAAATATTTTCTTCACCTTAAAATTTTGTATGATTTTCAATATAGACGTTTGCACAACACAAATGACTTTCAAAATATACCACCTGCACATAAGATAAAAATTTCAATAATTATACCTTCTTGAGATATTTTAGTTTCTTGCACAAAATATGTAACAACAATAACATTTCCACAATGACATAATCAGGAATTGGAAACAACAAAATGAGTAGAGAACAGTAAAATCTAACCTTTCTGGTTGTTGGTTTACACTGATGCGGAACATTCAGCTCGACAAACCTCGCCGAACTCCACCGGATTTTGTCTCTGTGTCTAATATGTGTATCGTAAGATAAATTGTACGGGATGAGTTGTGTGTGGGTAAAAGCTATTATGTCATGTGTGAAGTGCAAGACATGAGATGACGTAAAGATGTCAACCTAAAACAAATAAGAACCAATACAAACATTAACCGATTAAAAGCAGTAAAGCCGAACCTGAATCCAACCCATCGCATCTCGCCCTCTGCTGTTATATTTAAAACCCTTCCAATAGAAGGTGTTGCGCATGAGGAACTCCATAACTTCCATTTGGACCACTCTTCCCCACTTTATCCTAAGTTGTTCAAAAGAAACACTAATCAACACAATTATATCACATTAACAAATGAAACAACTATCCCACAACATAAAGATTAACCCTCAAAAAAATTGAAAACACTTCAAATTACCTTTATCAAGTTCGTATGCATTCCTCAAAATCAAAGGGTACCTTTAAGTTAGTTTCTGCTAGATTCCCAAAAGAGTAAATATAAAAATTAAAAAAATAAAGATAAGATACGATTTGATGGTTGTTGACTGACCTATGTCCATTAAGCAAACAAAGTAAATCGGAGATGGTGCCTTTGCCTTGGAAACTTGACCAGTGTCGGTTTAGACCAGATGTCTACACGATGTTATACTGGGAGCAAGAAAGCTGAAGTAAAGCATAAGCGTGGCCTGCCTTCTCTCTCTTCTTCATCGTCATTCTCTTACCTCTATCTTCTTAACCCACCTCCGTTTCTCAACAGAAGAAATAAACCTTATTACCTTTAGTCTTTTTATCACCTTCCGCTGCCGCCGTCTGGGTCTTTTGGTCAGTGGTAACCAAAAGCAAAACCGTGTAGATAATCTAAACAAAAAAAATCAAAAGCAAAATAAAAATAAAATAAAGAAATGAAAGTGCAAGTTCAGTAGCACCAGTAACCACAAAATCAAACTCTTAACGGCTAAAGGCCATGGTGATCCAAAAAAACCAAAAACGAAACACAACGGATTGAGGAAGCGACGTTTGTGACGGAGATGGTGGTCCGACTGTTTGCCTAGATCTCCTTCAACGGTCATGAGAGAGAAATAGAATGAGGTGTTTTCTAGAGATAGAGAGAGAGAGAGAGATGAATAACCTAGAGGAACAAAGAACAATGGTGTGGCAAGAGAAAGAGAAGCAGTGTGTAGAAGATGAGTAGAGATGAGAAAGGGGAAAAACAAAAACGCCCTTAAAAAACAGTATATTACAAAAATGCCATGTTAGTATTCATTTTCAGCTCTATTAATCTATACTACATTATAAATGAGGAGGCATGTGTAAATATGTCCAAATTTTCCAAAGTTAATATGGTATACCAAGGGTTACTTTACAATTTTCTAAAATTTACCACTTTTCTTCCCTAAATGCCTAGGGGTAACTTTATTTCATTAAATTATCAAAAATTCACAATCAAGTTATCCTTTATTATTTTTGTATCTACATTGAATTATTACATCTTCCTATAGGGTAATTTTATTTCATTATATTATCAAAAATTCACAATCAAGTTATCCTTCATTATTTTTGTATCTACCTTTGTGATACACCCTTGTTTATACTCCTAACCCACTTGAAAAATGCTTTGTTAATAATTATTGTATGTACATGTCTTAGGATCAATTATATGTAAATTAATAAGAAGCACACGGAATTTGTAGGATACTATACAGATGTTCGTTGAGTTCACATCTTCTTTCACTACAATAAACTTGCTTTTACTCCTGACCCTAAGATTTAAATATGTTAATATGAGTTGTTTGTTCTAGCACTTGAAACATGACTTCAAATGATAGCAAACAAAGCAAACAAAATGTTAGCGATGTTGATGCTTTTGATTCTTTCATCATCTATATGGTCCCTCAATTTTCAAGTAGTTAAACAGAAAGCAACATAATTTTTCTTATCCTTATGATAGTGTAGGGATAAAACAATGAAACCTACCTACATACTTTGAGTTTTGAATGTTATATATATTTTTTAAATTTGATTTATTGACACTGTTATATTTAGAGATTACATTTACAAGTAGTATTTTAGGGGTTTACCCAAATAGGTTCAAAAAGGAATAACTTGCTCAAATTCCTCATAACATATACATATTTTTAACTAAATGTATATTTTTAATACTCCAAAAAGAAATATTATTCATGGCAATATTATGAGTTTGTTTATAAACATATAATCTAACTCCTTTAGCAATGCATTTGAAGTACATTTTGGTGATCTTTTTGCATTAGCAATATTGTAAGTGAAGAAGGCAGGGGCGGATGGAGCACATAGCCAGGCGATGCACCCGTTACCCCTCGATTTTGCGCGCGTAGTGGAAAAAAAAAACTTTTTTTTACGTTTTTTTTTTTTATAAAATGTTACCCCTAAAATAATTTTTTCGTTACCCCTTAAAAAAAATTTATGTTACCCCATAAATAATAATTTTGTTACCCCTTAAATAAATTATACGTAAACTTATATCGGAAATGAAATTTTAATAAACGTTGTCTAAACCAAAACGCTTATAAATAAACCTTTTATTTTGTATTTATAAATAGGCCAACCCAATCCATTAACCCAATTGTTTAACTAATAAATAGCCCAATTGCCTAAGCCCAAGTCCAACCCTTCCCTAATTCCCTTGCTCGTGTGATGGTGGAAAACGGGAAATATGACACTTTTCCTTTGGTTTATCGGGTGTTGAAGTTAGCGTTGGTTTTACTGGTTGCAACCGCAACTGTTGAAATGTGCTTTTCTAAAATGAAGCTAATCAAGACGGATCTACGCAATCGAATGGGTGAAGAGTATTTGATCAATGCTCTAATTTATGCGGTCGAAAAGGATACTTTTGATAAGGTGAAAGAAGAGGATGTAATGGCTCGATTTCAAGCGTTCAAAAACCGAATGGGAGAAATCTATTAGGTATGTATTTAACTTTATTTATTATCGCGTTGTTATCTTTGTTTTGTTTAAGTTATATGAAACTACGACAATTTTTTTTTTTTTTTGAATATTATCCCCCAGATTTTATTTCTAGATCCGCCACTGGAAGGAGGACATGCTATTTCCTCGAAAGGCGAAAAGAGACTCAGTTAAAATACATGCAAAATACTTGTGTCTGACGCATATCATATTTCTACCTCGTATTGTCGACTCCGTCGCAATGCACGGTTTACCCACCACTATATAGTAGTTAAAATTAATTAATATTTATTGTAAAATTTAGAAACGAACCCTCTTGATATTGTCTAAATAATAATAAAAATAAAAAATATACATGACCGTATTGACCGCCTATATATATACATGTATAATAGGCCGCCTCTCTCTGAATCGCTCATCTATCTATCTGCCTCTACTAAAAACCCTAAACACACATCTCTTCCCTCTATCTATCCATCCATCTGTAAGTTTCTTACATCTCTCCATTCCTTTCAATTATTATTATTATTATTATTATTATTATTATTATTATTATTTGTCCTTAACTTTATTATTCATTTACTGTTCTAGTTTATGCTTTTCGATGTTATTTGCTTGTAATCAATTGATTTGTTTAAGATCTACGTTTGTTTGTTTGTTGATTAATCGATAGCTTTACCTTATTGTTTTGCTGAATAATAATATTAATCGATTTGTTTCTTGATGAATATGTATTGGATTATTTTGTTTACGTGTTGTGTACGTTGAGTTGATTGGGGGCATCTCCAGATCTGAATAATAATCGATGCGTTAAGTTGTTTTACTGAATAATAATAATTGATATGTTTGTGTTTGTTGTTGATTTGATTAGAAGGTGTGGTATTTATGACTATTTGATAATTTGATTTTGTTGTTTGCTGAAAAACATGATGGAAGGGTTGGGGAACTTTAGGTAGATATATATTAATTGCCTGTTTATGTTGTTTCTATTTATTTTATATGAATGTTTATATAACTGGTGAAAAATATTAATAGAAAGTGTTGCTGTATTGGAATTTGCTTGAAATTTCATGTTTTAGTGACGGCATCTTTAATAATCTTTGTATTCGTGTGTCGTGTGTGCTAGTGTGTATTGATGTGATCTGCACATTTAATGCGACTCTGTAATAGGGTGCGCTACTGATGATGTTTCTACTTTTCCGCTGATATTCAGTGTGTGTAAGCAAAGGTTTCCTTAATTGATTATCGTTAAAAGTTTCTATTTTTATTTATGTTCATATTAATGCAATTCTAGTAACGCACCTGAACAGTGACATCTTACATCACATACCTTATTAAAGAACACATTTTTTATGTTCTTAAGAGCATTAATATATTATCCTTGTCTGGCTATCATTCATGGTTCATACTTAGTTTGCATTGTATGTTGCTTTGGGGTGTAAAGTTTGTTAATGTGGATTTTGTTTGAATTAATATTCTGTTGAAACTTCTGCGCATTTACTATGTTTTTAAACATCTGTAACGTTTTGCCTGTGGGTTACATTTAAGAATTAAAGCTTATACTAGTGATTTTGCTTGTTGCCTGTAATTAATTTGTTACCATTATTTTGATGAAGGTTTTGCAGTGGCTATCTGTTTTTGGGAACAAATTGCAAGTTGGAGTTTGTGAGCAGTTAAAAAGTGTTTTTTATGTCCGAGCAGGGTATTATCTACTTAGGGTCTATCGGGTTGTTGGGAGAGTATTGTCCTATATTGTTTCAAGAAGGAAACTCTTTTCCTGTTGAGAATAGTTGGCTGCATGCATCAAGCCCTATTAGAAAATTTTGTGGTTGCAACAATTTGGCGCAACCTTCATTCACTACAACTGACTGCTCCTGTTTTTGTTCCCAGATATCTGTGATCTGACACTTCTATTTGGTTGTGAGTGATATTATTCTAGTCAGATCAATCACAATGGCTTTGCAGAACATTGGTGCCAGCAACAGCGATGATGCCTTTTACAGGTATAAGATGCCAAAGATGATTACTAAAATCGAGGGGCGTGGAAATGGCATCAAAACTAATATCGTCAACATGGTGGATGTTGCCAAAGCGTTAGCTAGGCCAGCTTCCTACACTACAAAATACTTCGGCTGTGAGCTTGGAGCACAATCAAAATTCGATGAAAAAACAGGGTATCACTTGTGAACGGTTCTCATGACACTGCAAAACTAGCTGGTCTGCTTGAGAATTTTATCAAAAAGTATGTTCAATGTTACGGTTGTGGGAACCCGGAAACAGAGATACTTATTACAAAGACTCAAATGGTCCAACTGAAATGTGCTGCATGTGGTTTTGTTTCTGATGTGGACATGAGAGACAAGCTTACGTCCTTTATCTTAAAGAATCCACCCGAGCAGAAGAAAAACTCTAAAGACAAAAAGGCGATGAGGAGGGCTGAGAAGGAGCGACTCAAGGAAGGCGAGGCGGCCGATAAGATACAAAAGAAGCTGACAAAAGATGTGAAGAAGACTAAGGATAAAACATCAACTAAAAAGAAAGGCAATGCTTCTGACGAGGATCACGTCTCACCAACTGTAAGCCAGGCTGGCGACAAGGATAATGGTTCCGGTGAGGAAGAAGAAGATGACGTCGAGTGGCAGACCGACACATCAGCAGCAGCTGCACGCCAACGCATTCAGGAACAGCTTAGCGCGGTGACAGCTGATATGGTGATGCTCTCTACTGAAGAGCCCGAGAAGAAGGTTGTGAAGAAGCCGTCTCCTCCTGCTGTTGAGGAGAATTCCAATGGCAGCACAAAGAAGAGTCTGGTGGATGTGGCTAAAGAAAATCTAAAGGCGGGTGTCGGTCCAAAGGCAATGTTGGCTTCACTGTCAGGATCACCTCAGGAAAATGCAAGCGCTCTGTACGAGGCATTACTGGATGGAGTGGAGAAAGGGTTCACAAAACACTTGCTTAAGAAGAAAAACTATGTAGCAGCTGTTGTCGAGGGTGAGGAGGATTCGCAGATGCTTCTGTTACGCGCAGTTGAGGATTTCTGTGGGAAGTCAAACGTGAATGCAGTAAAGGAAGTGGCGCTTGTTCTGAAAGCATTGTATGATGTTGACATCATAGAAGAGGAGTATGTTGTGAAGTGGTACGAAGAGGGAACTAGCGGTGGGAACAAGAGCTCCAACATCTGGAAGAACGCGAAGCCTTTTGTTGAATGGCTTCAGAGTGCCGAGTCTGAAAGCGAAGAAGAATAAGTACTATGAGGTGATGTTATGATGCCTTGCTGTTTTGTGTGTGAGTTGAATGTCTGTGTTTTTGTTTGGATGCTTTGTGTGTTAAAACCTGTTGGGTATTTAACAATAAACCATATGTATGTTTTTCTTTGTTTTTGTTTTGATGCGTGTTGGAACCTCCTGGTTTTTATAATAAATCATCTGTTTTTGTGTTGACTCTCTTATCTGTTAGTGTTTAAGGTCTGCCTGTTATAGAACTTGCCATTAGCTGCAATGACATCGCCAAATCTAGAACCAAAATCTTTTCCTAGCCAGTGCCAACACTCTAGTTTTGAGGCCATTACTGCCCAAACTGATATGCACAATCTACAATCTATTAAACATCTCCCTGGAACTTTTAGGCTGGACTGAACGTATTTAATTGCTTATTGTCGTAATTGTGTGCATTTGATTCTAGTAAGTTCCGTATATGCTTGCTTGCATTACTCAGCCTCCCAATTTCTATATTCCGTCTATTCACTTGATCGCTAGACATAATAGGTTTTACAACGTAATCTAAGCGACAGTTAGAAGACGAGTTTTTAGAGAATTTAACTTTAATCAAGGTGATGGACTATTTGATCAGCTCTTTTTTATTATTTGTATTATTAAAACGTCGAATGCTTAATTTTTTTCGAAGTATTTTTCGTTTCGGATCTTTGTAAAGTTGCTACATGATCCTATATCCAGCCTATGATGTTAAACTTATACTGTCCAACTCTAAACATACATTTATTAACTTATTTGTTTTCATTTTGACTCAGACTTGTTTGATCTCTTATTAGTTGTTATGAAAGTACTCACTAGAGTTCTTTAGACATACATACATCCTTTATACATACAAGTCGTTTTTGTTATCGCCAAAGAAAGGACTTTGTTTGATTTATTCTTGAATATTCACGGTATCAAACCTAATTTGCATACATTAGATTTCCTTAAATCTATTAAGTTAGCTATCGAAATTATATTAACTAAACTAATAAAAGTTATATATTAACCCGCGTATAGTAATCTAAAAGTAATATTATGTGATAATGAATAATCAAGTTTCAGGATTGTTCTAATCAGGTCACTCATCAAAAAAATTGTTCCAATTAGATCACTCAAGTTTATTTTGGTGTTCCGATCATAGATATTTTACCTAAATAGAAGGTCATCCATCCATATGACATTTATTTCCTTTTTTAGATATGTTGATAAGTGCCAAGATGGATTAAAAAATCACAAAAATATTCTTTAAAAGTTGTAAAAACACAATTATAAAGTTATAGATTCAAACTTAAAACACTCCAATCATTTGTTTACATTACGAACCCAGCACGACTCGATTAGAAACCAAATTATACACTTGCATAACCTAACATCTAAACATACAATTTGCAAAGATAAAGTGAAACCTATGAATCTATGATTAACAGAAACTGAAAACGTCAACAATAACCAACAATAATCACCGACGCTATTTATTGTTGATCGTGGCTGGGTGGTGGTGAGTTCCGACGTGAATTGGTGGTGAGTTCTGACTCGAATTTCGACGACCTTAGGTGGTAGCATGTTAGGCGCGAATTGGTGATGATGCTAGGTGGTTGGTTGCGTATTAGGGTGGTGCGATGGTGGACGGTGGGTCATGGGGTGGTGGTGCGATAGTGCTGGGTGAGTTGGTGGTATAGAGCAATAGAGGTAGAAGGATGGTAATGTACTAATGTTCTTTTGGTTGCAGGATCATACATCTATGATATTTGAATGTTTAATTTCATTTATTTTATTCTTTTATTTTTTATCAACATAGTTAATTATGTTGGCATGTTTTAGGAAAAAAGATAAAATTAAATAAATACCACATAGGATAGTTTACCTGTTATTCAGGTTAATTATATAACATTGAAACATTTTATAAACTTCAATGATTTAATTAGAACATTTTTGTATGAATGACCTGATTGAAACACTCATAAAACTTGGTTACCATTCTATGAAATATTCCCATTTATTTTCTTATCCAACAGATTGATCATGTGCTTGTTAAATTTGCACCAAACAACCACTTATATAGCAATACAACAGGATTGTATCTTTGATTTTTTAATTACCCTGGCAAATAGATCACCCTTCTGGCTAAAGAACATAACGTGGTGACCCGGTCTATCCACCAAGGAGAAAACCTACAAATGGGATGACCCACTGGCTCAACCCAGAACAAAATTCGTTCTAGATGTGACTCCGACTCATGTTCTCTCATGTCGATAGCCATAGGCTACCAGTTAACTAGAAGGTTCGGTAATAATATCTTTGATTGGAAATGACACCTAACTACTTACGATGCATGTAAAGAAATTTAATTAAACAAATATATATGCAATTAATTCTTGAAATAGAGTTGTAGCATTCCTAAAACAATTTATAACTCCATACCGTAACATAATATTTAGGGTTTAAGGTATAAGGTTCCGAAAACGTTAAATACCCGATGCTAACATGTAAGGACCACTAGTTGAGAAAACGTCAAACAACATTTATTGTTAAATACCAACTACAATTGTAACTTTCTTTTAAACGGCGATTAATAATTTATTAGAAACTAGCAAGGAGCTAGAAACTGGTTACATGGAGCAAAATTCAAACAACGACAACAAACAAAAACAAAGGTTGCACCACTTCGACCAAACTAACGAAAGAGCTTTTTATATCTTGCACAATGTAATCTGCCGTTAATGCTTTATTCTTGAATATTTTTCCAATCCTTGCACTGTAAAGTGACCAAACACATACCTCGGCAATCGCTTACATCATTCTCCTGTTAACCAAACAACATGGTCACGATAATTTCACGTTTTTAACAATTGAACATACTATTTTACTATATATTTTAAAGTTACTACATGATATATGGAAATAATATATTTAGTTTAAATGTGCGTAAATGTGTTCAGTGGTCCAATGGTATCTCCGAATAAATACCAAATCGTGTATTCAAAGTTAGACGCTATTAAAAGTTCTTTATTTAAGGTAAGAATTTAGAATTTTTCCCTATGACAATAACAAGTAAATTCATGAAAAAAAAGGAAATTCCCATCCTGGGGGAGGTCACAGGTTCGATTCATGCACACCACAAAAAAATTCCCCGTGACGGTTTGAGCTTAGGCAAGGAGGACACCGGTGTGTGGGTAGGGATTCGAACTTGGGACCAATAGATTAGGGTTGTACAAGGATTTCCATTGATCTAAACCTTTCAAAAAAAATAGAAATGATGATTTTGTTAATAAAATAATGCCATAATGTTGAATAAACAAATAATAGGATTCTTTTCAGGCTGTACTACCAACATAGCATTACTTTTTAACACACGCACACAGAAAAACAACCGATATAAATATAATGGATGGTCATAAAAAATGTGTTGAAGCAATGGCCAAGATGTGTCTTATAATTTATAAACTCATATCAAGTAATTTTTTTTCGTTGAAAATTTATGTAATAACATCCCTAATTAAGTCAAGTGGTGTTGCCAGACGTTGCAGTGGTTGACAATGTCTTGTTGATATACGTAAATAGAATCGGATGAAGTTATTGGAGTTCCGTTTTAGATATCAAAACATAGATAAAAAATACGTCTTGATGGTAATTTAAAAGAATCACAAAACGCTAATCCAGAATTTTATAAAGAATCATATTTTATAAGGTGTAACAGGAAAAGTCGACTTTTACAGCTTATACATTTGTGCTTTAATAACTTGTACATTATTACTTACACGTTCGTGATTCAATGACGTATACATTATTACTTGTAACTCTATTATTAATGAAACTTACACCAAAATGTCTATAAAATAAGCATGCCACAATGGTATATTCACAGTTTTATAATTTTAAAACTATTTGAATAAAAAAGTTATAGAATTATTATATTTTATAATTTATATGATAAGCAAAAAAACCAAAAAAATTATGAGAATGCCACTTGGCAAATTTTGGTTGGCCAAAACATATCCTGTACAGTATTACCCATAAATCGGTTTCAAAGAAAGAATATGTGAGGGTAAGTAAAGAATGTGAGTCAATGAGTCAATGAATCTGAAGTTAATCGCTTGGGTTTGGATTTGGGGTGCTTGTTTTGTCGATTTGGGCGACAAGGTTCAGGAAACTAGAGCCATAAACGTGACCCATCTTAGCGCGTTTGGTCTCAAGATATCGTTTGTTGTCCTTGGTGATGGGAGTCACAAGAGGAACTCTGCCTGCAACTGCTAAGCCATAGCCCTTGAGCCCACTGTACTTAGCAGGGTTGTTTGTCATCAACTTCATTGTTCTTACTCCCAATCTCTCAAAATCTGCACATGTTATTGTTGAATGTTGATTAACATAAGTTCAGAATAACAAATAATATAAAACGATATAAGGCATCAGAAATTCGGGATTGCAACATTCGACACTTTGTATTAATTGGGTCAATGGTAAAATAAAAGGGTTTAGTTAAAAAGGAAACGGGTCAAAAGCTACTAAAGTGTACTTTTATAGGTTTAGTTAAAACTCTCTATGAAAGATTTTGAAGGACACCGCTTCGAGTCAACCCAACTCAACCCGTACCAAAAATTACCTTTTGAGCCCAAATATATGTTGACCCCTTACATCTTGCTACCTTTAAGAACCAATATCATTTCGTGTGTTACGATCATTTGCTCAAAGAGGTGACAAGTTCAACTCATTCACATATAAACGGACTAAACATGGAATATGTTTATCTCTAGCGGGTCAAATGGGTTCAGCTAAAAGATTAAACTAAGAAGGAAATGGTCAAACGGGTTGAAAGTCATTTGAAGCGTACTCAAGTGCATTAATACGCTAAATTAAATTGTTGAAAGAAAGATAAATATATAATATTAAAAGTGGAGTTTTGTGAGGGTCAGCCCAACCAGTTTTGACACGCACTAAAAAGGTATCAGTTTTGACCCGTTATCCAACCAACCCATTTTGCACATCCATCTATTTGGTTCAACGACTTAAACTACAAGCAAAATTCTTATTTTGCAAAATGCATATGATTTATGCATGCGTTTTTTATGTTTTCACTAGGAATTTATATATATATGAATTACCTGTGCGCCAATACCGTACTCCCTTGAATCAACAGGCAAACCGAGCTCCTCATTGGCTTCAACTGTATCACGACCATCATCTTGAAGGTTATAAGCACGAAGCTTGTGACCTAACCCGATACCTCTTCCTTCATGACCTCTAAGATATACCAAAACGCCCCTGCCAGCTTCTTCAATTTGTTGCATTGAATGTGCCAATTGATTACCACAATCACATCTTGCTGACCCGAATATGTCTCCTGTTAAGCATTCTGAATGTACCCTTACAAGAATGTCCTCCCCGTCACCAATGTCACCCTGTTTTATAACAACAAACAGTTTCATCAAATTAAAGTGTTTTGACCCCAGTTTAATTTTTTTTGTTTGACCCGTTTGAGATAATACAAAACTGAAATTAACAAACTTTCCATCTCTAAATAATACATTTATAATAGTTTCCTCACCTTAACCATAGCAATATGTTCGATTCCATCTAATACTGATCTATAACAATGAGCGACAAATGGCCCCCATGTAGTAGGTATACGCGCAGCAGAAGCAAGCTCTACTAGCTTATCCGTCTTTCTTCTATACCTGCAAATTTAAACCCATGTCACGATTCATAAATGGCCCCATTAGATTATTATTAAATAATTTATTGGTCATCATGTTTAACTCAATGATCAACTAAAGTAACATTTGATACATTTTGCAGAAAAAAGTGTTTTAGGTATAAATGAACACCGCAATAGATATTAAGATCGTCAGCTACCTGATTAGATCAGCAATAGATATGAGCTTTAAATTTTCCCTTTTGACAAATTCTTTAAGCATTGGCAATCTAGCCATGGAACCGTCATCGTCCACAATCTCACATAAGACAGCTACAGGGTCAAACCCAGCTAACATGGATAGGTCAGCAGAAGCTTCTGTATGACCCGCTCTTTTTAGAACACCACCTTCCCTATATCTCAGTGGAAATATATGGCCCGGCCTGTTGAAATCTCCCGGCTGTGCATCTTTTGATGCTAAAGCTTTTATGGTTGCCGCCCTATCACTTGCTGACACCCCAGTAGTTGTACCATGCTTTCCATCCTACAAGTCCATAATAACATTTCAAACGCGCATCAAAACACACCGTAAGTTGTTTTGCTGAAAAAAAATGTTTCTTTGAAATTAAGTCAGCTATACATTTTTTTTACTAGAATATAAAATATAGCGAAAACTATACATACCACCGATACTGTGAAGGCTGTAGTGAGTTTTTCTTCATTATCTTTATGAGAAACCATTAAAGGAAGTTCCAATCTATCCAAATCTTCACCTTTCATGCTTACACAAACAATTCCAGTTCCATGCTTAACAATAAAAGCCATAGCCTCTGGCGTAGCACATTCTGCCGCCATTATTAGATCTCCTTCATTTTCCCTGCATTCATCGTCGACAACCACTACCATCTGCAATATGAACAAACATTTCGCTATAAAATATTTTGGGTAGACAAATTATATCATATAGTTTATGAACTCTTATTTTCACAAAACCGCAGCACTTTTTTTTTAGTAATTACAACAATTAACGACATGAAAGAATACAATTATACAAACCTTTCCTTGTCGTATATCTTCAATAGCCTCAGCAATGGATGAGAAGCCAGGGGTGGGCTGATCCAAATCCAACTCATCAGCAGAAGTAGAAAAATCATTCAAACTAGTTGTTTCGGCTGCTAAGGTACCCAACGCTATTGAATCAGGCTGTATCACTATCCCAGACGATACACTAGCGCCGTTTTTCTTTATACTGTTAATTCTTTTTCCTTTAACAGGAAAACCGCCATCTATAGGCAATATTGAAGCTTTGAGTCTACCGTCACCTTTACTTTTGGGCATGATCTAGCACCAAGATGGAGAAACGCCTCGATGTATGCCCATTGGATAAAAATAGACTTACAATGTGATGACTGTTATGTGGCGCGGCACTTGGGATCATCCTGCATAATATCATGGAAACTCCATTATGAAAGGCGATGGACAACTTTAAAAAATAAACGTCTAGGACCCTGTTAACTGCTGTTATCTTACACTACAGGTGGCAAGATGTGTGGGTCGGGAGGGTTGGGAACGGGTTTGGGTTGAAAAGTATATCTTTAGTACATGTAAACATAGACTGGGTGAGGTTTGGTTGACCCACTAACAAGCCCATTTCTTTCAAATTATCTAATAATGAATGTCTTCACTTTTAATGTAAATCAATATTATTATAAAACGATTTAGGATGCTGTATGCATATTGACCATTCTCCCTTTAGCTGAACTTTTGATCCCCCCCTATGAAACGGAACCCAAATCTACCCATTCACAAGTAAATGAGTCGAAATTGCCAACTCTAGTTACACTATATACAACCAACCAACCATAGGCCACATCCATAACAGAGAATATTGATATTGTTTAATGCAATGTTTGAAAACATATAATATAGTTTAATGAAAGTTAATGACTGTCAGCAGAATATTATAACAACCCGTAGAATAAAGGAACACATTGGCCAAAATCATCATGAGCCATGCTTTGTAACATTTCTTGTTACAAATGAACAAAAAGGTATATATCCATTTGAAACATTTCTTGAAGTTGCATATGAAAAGGAACTTTTATTGTATAGAAAAGGAAAAACGAAAGGATATTTTGACTATAAGATCTTTTAAAAGAGAGGTCCATGTTGATCAAAATCGAATTTGCAACACTTTGTCTCTAATAGGACCCAAATGATTTGTAATGATAAAGAGGATGCTTCCATATTTAGACCATACGGAGTGGAGGAGGAAAAGAGGAGCGTGATGCGCCATGTGGCACTTGTGGGGACCGTGTTTGACGGGTGAAAAGTGTGAGTTAAAAAAAAATCAGCCAATCAAAAAATCGCAAGCCCCTCCCCACGGGGTGGTGTTTTGGCTTGAAGGGGTCCCCCCCAACCACTCCGGATGCTCTTAAAGCAAATAACAAGAGATTAACCCCTAAAAGTTTCTTATTTGAAATTGGTCACTTTTTTTTTAAACAACCAACAAAAGGCCGATCACCAGCGTAAATCCAACGGCGAAAGGCCACCCACACACCCGCGAAGTCAGACGGCGCTGGTGACGCCCGCCACCATTCCAGAGGAAACCCACCGCCCGAAGGCCCATTGTGGTAAAACCCTGGCTCAACCCAGAATAGTTTTGCTCTGGGAATGGTGGCAGAAAGGTCATGGGGCTGCGAATGCACGAGAAGGTCATTGGCAAATTGGTCACTTTTCTATTATGGATAAGTTAAAAGTACAAGCAACTTTGGTAAGATAAATTAAGTATGTCAAATCACAACTCACTGGACCCTACCCATCACTTTCTATCAGTCACACATATACCGACGCAGGGCCGGCTGGTTCATTGATACAACCCAAGCTAGGGCTTGGGGCCTCCCTCACAATAGGGCCCCCATTATTTAGACTTAAGGCCCAATAATCTTGATGGTTAAGCCACGATTAGGTTAGCATATATGATATATCTCAGGTTTGATGTCCATTTTTTTGGGAACAGGCGAATCGAAGATGGCAACAACTGTTATATTCTACTTCAAGAGGTTCTAGTACGCCCTATTTTCTTTCTTTTTTAAAGTATTGTAACATGATTTTGCTTTCTGGTTCTGCACAGTTAGGTGCCTTTTAACATGTGTTCTGCAGGATTTAGCATGTTTAAAGAGTTGTATTCAATATTTCAATGTATATGTGTATGTGTTATTGAGTGTCTGTGTGTTATGCAGTTTTTGAACATTTTTTTTTTACTTTTGACTAGTGTTTCTTTATTGCAGAATCTCATGTTTAGAACTTAGTTGGGTTCATAGGTTGTAAAACATTTCATATATAGATGGAAAGCAAGAAACGAGATATATGTGTGGCAAGCAGCTTACTATTGCAGTATTGCACTACATTTAGTTGTAGCAGTTTGGACCCTTGGTCATAGCCCATAAAAACAAAGAACGAACTTTCTCTATCAGTAATGTAATAGGAGAGATCTTAATGTGTAATTCTTTATGATGGAATTTGGGCATGTGTAATTTTTGTTTCTTAATCTTACAGTCTTACATGCGAATTACCTTCTTCAAGTATACATCTTAGTTTACTATTGCCGGTCCCAAGCCCGGGTAAAGGAGGAGGGTTTGTATAACACAATTTGTTTTTTTTTCAAAAAGGCCCAACATTTTAGTTTGCTTTAGGCTTCGAAAACGTTAACCGCCCTGTACCGACGCTTACCATCAGGCAGGCTATGTGTTATGGGGCATGGCAAAAATTTAATTAATTTAATTCTGAATTGTTTATTTTGTCCAATAACATCATTACCACACCTTCCTGAAAGGTTAAAACACTATTGCTTACGTGGCGCTAACATGACAACACTTTTTCATTTTTTAACATTTCACCTGGCTTGTCTCAAAACATATTATGCATAGATTGAAATGTCAGTTATATAGGAATCTATACAAAAAGAGAAGAAAGGCTTACTTTGAGCGTAATAAAGATGCAGATGGAGAAGACATGTTAATGGAAGCCATTGATATGAATAATAAGCCCAAAAACAGGATAAATGAAAAAAGTAATAACAGTAGGGAAGGAAGGATGGGGTGAAAAAAAAAAAGAATTTTTTTTTTATAAAACGGCAATAATAGTGCTGCTATAATTTTTTTTTTCTAGAAATAGATAGAAAAAACTAAAACAAATATACGTACATGAAAAAAGTAATACCATGAGTAGTGAAAGCCCACTATCACCTCAGTATACTGCAACCTTAGCGCGAAAGGGGCGTGAAAAGCATCAAGCGTTAATAATTTTTCACGCTGCTCTATCTCTCAACTTTCTCCCTCTAACTTCTCTCACTCCCTCTATTACTTCTCTCTCTAATTTTATTAAAAATCAATAAATATATCAATACTAATTAGATAATAATTAGAGAAGCGTGAACCATTACACGCTCTTTTCGGTTAAAAATCGCTCTACTGACGTGTCATTCACATTGCGGAAAACGCCATTGATCTCTACTAAGACTGAGGGTGTGGGAGAGTTTATTGCATCGGGCAGGTGAGCTGAGGGGGTCACCGACGATGTACACCGCCCCCCTTTCCCCTTCGGTGTCATCGGCACAAATCCACCGCTCTCACATATTGTTAATATATAATATAATATTATAACTTTATCTTACTTTATATATAATATTAATACTTTAAATTACTTTCTTATATAATAATATAGAAGGGGGAAGGAGGGGAAACCATTTCCCTTGCTTGGGGGAGGGGAAGGGGGAATATGACATGGCGCTGATGTGGACAAGAGGGAGGGAAGGGGGAAGGGTTCCACACCCCATAGTCTAACGTGGCATCCACATACTCCCTCCGTCCCATTTTAGATGTCATGGGTCCACAAATACACATATTAAGCTAAGCAGTTAATATCTCCGATATATCCGCTATATCGGTCCGATATATCGTTATCGGTCATCAACCGATATATTGATACCGATATTTTGACCGATATTTTGTACCGATATTATCGGTGATATTGACCGATATCTTACCGATATTTGACTGATATATCACCGATATACCCGATATCAGTATCTTTCGTATTAGTTCTTCTATTTGTCTTGCTTCTTATTGATGTTGTTAGTGTTTTAAGTCTTAATTGTTAATTTTCAATGTTAAATATTAGTGTATTAAAGTCTTAATAAGTTCCCACTTCTACAATTGTTATTGTTTTGCATGTTGCAAGAGGGTCAATCTGTTAATTGTAGGAGATTATATTTAATTGTTAGTGTTAAACTTCTATATATATGGATTTTGCATGATTATAAAAATTACCGATATCTCATCGCGAAAACCGATATATCAAATATCGGTCCTCGACCGATAACCGATATTTTCCGACATTAAACTGCTTAG
>JAUTDX010001627.1:0-89418 GCA_030844895.1 Ambrosia x helenae | reverse complement strand
CAAAACTATAAGTCAATTTTGTACTTTTTTAAAATTTATGCTACCCCATCGTTGAAAAAACTATAATAATAATAATAATAAAAATAATAATAATAATAATAATAATAATAATAATAATAATAATAATAATCTATATATCTATACACACACACACACATATCTCCTATGGTTATCTCTATAATTTGCCAATAAAACAAGTCTTAAAACTAATGTAGAACATGTGTTTCACGCATCCACTTTCCTAACATAGACGGGCATGTTTAAATTCTTTAGAACGCCATCATACGGCTATAGATCACATATCAATGATTCCAAGCGTTAATGACTGTGTTCTTAACTTTATTCATGGGACCGATTAATCCATACGTTAGAAAACTGACGGTTGTTGGAATACATTTGTATCTTCCTTTTTCTCATGCTCGCCCCATAAAACAACTTCCAATCAAACCCTAATATGTTCTAATTTACGTTTGTCGCCCATGTATCATTCTACGATCGTCATGTCACAGGTGATTGTGGATAACTTATTTCGAATTGGATTTTAATTCATGAGTTTATACAAGAGTCTTTAATTGAACGAATCACGAATGTTTGATTGAAGTTGGTTTGTCATTGTATTGTTGCAGTCCAATTTTATCGAAAGGCGCAAGTAATATCTGCCATGTCCTTCTATCGTTTACATTACTATGCATTTTCAGCTCTGAAAGTTACCACAAACTCTCACTTTTCCTTGACATTATGAAGTTTAGGTCTACAGGAGCACGATTCCATGTCCTTTATTTAGGTCAACTACTGGAGCTTAATTAGATTCATATGTCTTGGAGTCTACATTCAATTTTGATGGTTTGGTCATCACTTTATGAAATATCGTAAATTGAACAGATCCTGTAGTCAATGATTAGTCTAACGTCATTAGTAGAAAAAACTTACCACGTAATGATATTGTTCTAGACATTATTGTTTTGTTTTTGCATTTGATCTATGGTGCATACATAGAGTAATGCATGAAGTGATCTTACATGCAGTATGCACAACATGAAGCTAACTATGCACTTTTGTTGCTTGAGCATGGTTAATGCCCCCTCACACCCCTATCATATGAATGCTTCTAAAACTTGCATCACCACCATTCCTATCCCATCTTTTACAATTAATCGATGGGAAGACGACCTTTGTGTCATGATAAATCACATGTCAAGAAAGGCCCATGGACGGTTGAAGAAGATGCAACTAAACATATCTATTACATACATACCAATTATATATATCCAAACATTGTGTAACTCCGCCGCAACGCGCAGGTTCCTGCTAGTAGTAATAATAATACTTCTCTCCGGATTCCCAAACTCTGGACCACCAATGGTGGGCCACCACGCATACAACACATCATCAGGAACAGTAGTGACACCTCTAGTGTAGACATCCTGAGCATTATCATTAACATTAACATTAACATTTAGAATAAGAATAAATACAAAAATAATAAGAATAATAATAAATAATATTAATACCTCTACAAGCTCCTCCTCAATGTACCACCGGGTGTGCGTAGCCCACTAATCCAGATAATAACCATACTCAATGCCAAGAATAAAAAACTGGACCTCCGTGGTGAGGTGTGCGGCTGATCAACACCATCCCTTCGTGCCGAATGCGAAAGGTGGATAGGAACTCTATCACCAACGGCCGATGGGACGGCGCGTTGCAGTCGCCAAGCAACCTGTCCAATGGGCTCCCTTCCGGGATCCACTGTCGTGCAATCTCCTTTGCACTCCCCTGGTGGCATGAAGCGCGTCCCAACTAATCCCCCTCGGCTTATCGGTCTTCTTTTTCCTCAACCTCTTAAACCTTGGACTTGCATATTCGTATTGCATGATCCCACCTGAAAATTGCAATGCTCCCAGCCCGCCAGGTCCCCCCTGCCATGGGGCTAGGCTCCCCGGGACCACGAGCTCGTCCTGCTCCTCCTCCTCATTCCCGTGCTCCTCCTCGTCAAAAGGATCCATAACTGCAAAAGCAAAGAATTTTTAAAAAATTGGGTAGAGTTTCCCCTGTTTTCGTGCAAACCAGACAACACAAGTTATCTACAAATTTCACAAAACAAACGCTAAACTATATATCATTATAAACTATTAAACAGAAAAAAAAATGATTGCTATTATACTTTAGGCGATTCCAAAGAAATGCCAAAACTATATTAGTTTAGGCGTTTCAAAAGAATCGCCAAAACTAATATAGTTTAGGCGATTCCAAAGAAACGCCTAAGCTAATAAAGTTTAGGCGATTCGTTTGAAGCGCCTCAACTATATTAGTTTAGGCGATTCAAAAGAAACGCCAAAACTAATATAGTTGAGGCGTTTCAAAGGAAACGCCTAAAAACAGATAAAAAACAGAAAAAAAAAACAGAAAAAAAACAAAAAAATACAGAAAAAGGCTGTTTTAGCGCTGAACGCGCGGACGTTTCAGCGCTGAACGCGCGCGCGTTTAGCGCTGAAACGCATAAGCACAGGTCAATACGCAATATGGATTAATGAACACAGGTCAAACGAACATTAATGAACACAAATATCAATATAAACAAACACAAACGAACATAAACGAACGCAATATGGATTTTTATGTGCATATCCCCTAATCATGCGTACATAAAAAATTAAACACAGAATAGAAAAAAATTAAACAGAATCAAACAAAAAGATTAACAAATTAAACAACCATTAACTTGTGGATTCTTATGTTCATATCCCCTAACCATTAATCTTAATAACAGATAAACAAAACAAAATCAAACAACCATTAACATAAAAATTAACAAATTAAACAGAAAAAAATTAAACAGCAAAAAAAATTAAACTGAAAAAAATAAAGAGAAAAAAACTAACATGTGGTGGATGGTGATATTGACGACGGTGGTAGTGGTGGATGGTGATGTTATTGACGGTTGTGGTAGTGGTGGTTGGTGGTTGTTGACAGGGGGTATGGTTTGGTGGTGGTGGTTGAACAGAGGGTGAGGGAGAGGGTTGAGGATGGTGGACGATTATGGTGGTGAGAGAGGTTGTGGATGATTGTGGTGGTGGAGGATTGGGGATTAGGGTTTCAGGGGTGTGGTGGTTTTGGGGGAAATGAAACACAGAATAGAATAAGGCTCGAAGTTAATCTGATTTAATTTTTACCTATGGCCCGTAGAGCCTATACGGGCCGTGGAAAAAAAAAAGAATGTTTGGTACATGGTTCGATCGTGGGTATATTATAACTCACATACACACATATAATTCTTATTGCAAATATGGGGACCATCTGAGCTATCAGTTTGCTGAGTTATATGTTAGAAAATTTTTATATAACACATAAAATCTTACCTACGGCTCGTAGAGCCCTCTACACCCCGTAGATACTCATTTTTTTATTTTTATTTTTTAAAACAGAGTTTAGGTCTTTTATTGATTTAGTTTTATACAGAATTTGTATTGTTTGTCCACGGGTCGTAGAGACCTCTACGGGCCGTAGATACCAGGGTCTCTACGACCCATAGATGGCCTCTACGACCAACTTCCAAACCTCTACGGGCCGTATAGGCCTCTACGACCCGTAGATAGATGACTATCTACGACTAGGGGTGTAAATGACACGTAGCGGCTCGAGAGCTACCCGGGATCGGCTCGGTAAAAATCCCGAACGAGCCGAGCCTTAAATATGGCTTGTTTAGTTATCGTGCCCGAGCTCAAGCCCTAGATACAAAGCTCGATTGGGCTCGCGAGCCTAAACGAGCCCAAGCATAATTATAAGTTATTTATATATCTCTTATAATTTATAGCCCACATCTCCAAAGCCCAAGTCTTTATTTCATAGGCTCATTTAATAACACTCGCGAGCCGAGCTTTTGCGATTTCGATCCGAGCTTTGAGCTCGTTTGAGATTGTTCTCAAATCACCTCGAGCCGAGCCGAGCCAAGCTCGAGCTTTTGATTTTGCTAGCGAGCCGAGCTCGAGCTCAAGATTGTAGGCTCGAACCGAGCCGAGCTCGAGCTCGAGCTTCATAAAACCATAACGAGCCGAGCTCAAGCCCAGTCAGGCTCGGGCTCGGCTCGTTTACACCCTTATCTACGACCCATAAAGCCCTATACAGGCCCGTAGAGGTTTTGTTTTTTTTTATTTTGTTAGTTTTAATCATGTTGTATAAGTTTTTTTTTATACAAAATCTTTTTCACTTCTTATTGTATAGGTAAAATAAATAAACAAAAAAAAATCTACTTAATAAATCATTATACATTATATAAACAACGTTACAACGGACTACCAGAATTACCAGGAATACCAATTAGGTCAAACCACTCTCTTCGTCTTTCGTCGTTTGTATTTCTTCGATATAGCCTACGATCCCTGATCTAGACGATCCCTATATAGCGCCAAACATGGGTTTTGATCTGCATCTACCCAACTCGACCATGCTCCACGAGGATGTGGCATTGGAGCGTCGTCTACTAGCTTAAGCATGATGAAGTGGTTGGTGTTCACATGGGCTATCGATATGATACGATGTTCTGGTACGTCATCAGGATGAGTGAACAAAGGGAAGAAAGTGCTCGTTTCAGTAGCAGAGAAGACTTGAAGAACCACACCAAGTATAAGGCAGATCCATCCATTTTGAGTTGGGTGCATTCCCTAGTCCCACCCAATCTATGGTCGAGTATATGTGGGCGAACCAGCCATCACTGTATGTGTTGAGAATCGTCAACCAATCCACATGGTTCTCCCCCATCATCTCTCCTAGAATAATTTGGCGGATCGAAGCCCAGTCTTGCTTTTCAAAATCCAAAGACACAACTATAGATCGGAACACACAGTTATCGTCCGGCTGAACATCTTGAATGTGCCTGACAAACTGTCGATAAAGGGGATGAATCCAACACTTAAAATCTATGATCGCAAATTTATACCTGTCACCGCCAAACATTGGGAAATCATGATTAGGGGATGTGTACGCATGTATATATGTATGTATGTATGAATAGTTATTTATGTACCTGTCCCCCACTAACAGTGGAAAATCTTTATCACACACTCTCATTTTGTCTTTACCTGGATCTGATGGCCTACGTCTTCTAACAGGCTCGTCCTCCTGCAATGGATAACAATAAATAATTAATAAATAATAATAATAATAATAATCAAAGATTTTATAAAAAAATTGGGCAGAGTTTCCCCTGTTTTCGTTCAAACAGACAACACAAGTTGTCTACAAGTTTCCCAAAAGAAATGCTCAAACAGATTATATATTCTAATGATCAACACAAGTTGTCTATAATGATAATGATAATGATAATGATAATAATAATACTAACATCTTCTTTCGCATCCTCCTCCTGTTTTTTTTTTCTGTGATTTTGTAGTTGGGCGCCTGCGAGTATTTTTTGTACCTCAGGAGGTTGATTGTCAGTCATACTTGGATTTACCACCGACTTTATTTTTGACAACATATTTCTTTGAACCCGTGGTGGTTGAGACAGTAGTGTCTCTCTGACTATTTCCCACTCACTCGCAAGGTCACGTTCCCCCCTAACTACTTCGGGTTCGTAATTCAGTCGTGTCCAGAAGACGTCTACTTCGGACAACTGTATTTTTATTCCTGTATTCAATAATAATAATAATAATTAATAAAGTAATGGTATTACCTTTATTTATATACGATTCTAATTGACATGCACACGACAACCCATAACTCCTGAAAAGCTGGTGACCACAATTCCTTTTTTTCCCTCAACTTCTCTATAATTTTTATCTCCTTTATCAACATCTCGATCGCTGCATGGGAAATTTTACCGAGTAGGTCCTCAAAAATCGGTATGTCATGGTGCACCTTTTTCACCGACAGACTCATTTCAAACGAGTGGTTTATTGCCCTCTCTTGTGACGTTACCACATCGTCTGCAATCATCACAAGTTTGTGGAGAGAGTTGTTAGGCCCCTTAATGTGCATCTTAAACCTTGAATGCTGGCTCTCAACTTTGTTGTTCGTATACTGACCAAAGTTGTAGTTTGTGTCTGTCCACGCAGAAACAAACCTTTCTTTGTAGTCACGGAGCCAGACCCGGTATATATATTCAAAAACATCTGTAAAAAATAGAACAAAGATATTGTTAATGTGTGTATGCACGCGTTTTAAACTAAATTAATATAATATGTACCAGATCGTTCGTCCTGACATAGTCGTCTGTAGAATCGCTCTAACCAGTGCCGGTAAAATTCCGGAGATGAATATCTACAGAGTCGCTTAAAAGATTTCACATATATTTTCCAATTTGCATCTCCAAATGCTTGTCTGCAGTGCTTTAATATATTTCGTTAAATGTGCCACCTGCATGCATAATAATAATAATAATAATAATAATAATAATAATAATAATAATAATGATAATAATAATAATAATAATAATAATATTAATATGTATTACCTGCATAACAACTGCGAAGCTGCTGGAAATACTATGTCGCATGCATTCATCAATGCTTTCTCACAATCAGTTATTATAGCACGGGGCTCCGTACTATCTTCTAGCAACACTTTAAGCCTTTGTTGCACCCATAGGTAATTATCATTTTTTTCGCAGGAGATAAATGTATGAGCGACACAAAACGACTTGGATGTTGATGTCATACCCACAACTTGAACAAACGGAAGATTATGCTCTTTCGTTTTGTAGGCCGCATCAATCATCAGCACATGCGGGAATGCACGCCATAATATGTGCGAGGTGGGATGAACAAAAAAATACCCTCGATCGCATTTGTCGAGGCATTCTTCCGGGTGAAGTAAACAATTTTTTTTCCACCAATGTGCTTTCGAGTACCTGCATAGCAATAATAATAATTAAAAAATAATAAAGTAGTAGTAGTAGTAGTAATAAATAATAATAATAATACCTGCATTTGAGTCCTGTCGCCGTATAACAAATGCCTAACCTTGGTTATTGTGTTATGTATGTCTCTTAAAATGCAGGGACTATCCGGGTTTTGTTTTCTAACGGCCGAATGTATGTCTACTGGCGTAACATTTTGAAAATAAAGTGTATCCACCAATTTTACCTCGCCCGGACCCTGCCTCCTAGCATACGCGTGACCCTCGATGTGTTGGAAAGGTTTGTGATTATGTTTTTGGTTCTTGACCTCCAAAATCCAACCATCGTAGCTTTTATTGTATCTCCCTATTAGTTCAAACGGGCAATTACATTTTTTGCTTCCCGTCTTTCTAACTCTGGCTACACTACGATGTACGCCACTACGGTCACATCGTATCCATGCCGTCGTTATCCTCCTATCCGGCCCCCTGCCTTTAGAAACAGTATATCTGAATCTGAATACAGTAATGTAACCATTATTTTTAGCCCTTTCGTAAACCCAATCTGTCAGGTCTTTAAGAGACCCAAATACGTGCAAAATTTATATACGAGTTCAAATAACAACTAATATATACGACTTCAAATCTCACAAACCCTACGAGTTCAAATAACAACTAATATATACGAGTTCAAATCTCACAAACCCTAAAACAAATTTATGTACGAGGCTAAATATACGAGTCTAAATATGTACACTACTAAATATACACGGGTCTAAATTATAAACAAGTGTAAATACATAAACACACCTGACTTGTTTCAAACGAAACATCCGGTACATGTTCGTCGCCACCGTTTTCACCTCCCTCGTGCGATTCCTTGAAGCTGCCATGACCCTCCTTGTGCGAATGATAAGTCCCGTATTCGTAATGTGGTTGACTTGGCGGCACGTAAAATGACTCCGGTTCTTCTACGTACTCCTGGTTCAAATCGGACAGCAGGTTCAAATCGGGCAGCGCCTTCCCATCACCACAGTGAACAACGGATCTAACCTCCTCCTCACCACATTCCACTACGGGTCCGAGAAGGCTATCTGAGACGTAAGATAAGCTAAACGAGTGCTCCCATTCATCCGAAACATTACTGATGTGGCCCGAAGACATCGCGGTAGCTTGGTATTGATCGGATTTTAGGTGGCCCGGTTTTTTTTGAATTTTTTCGTCGACTGAGAAAAGAAAACAAGGAAGAAGAATATATCTGGACCTCTACGGCCCGTAGAGGCCTCTACAGGCCGTAGAGGGTTTAACGCACCCACCAACCCTATTATCTACGGGCCGTAGAGGCCTCTACGGCCCGTAGAAGGCTTGCTTTTTCAGACTGACACACTGCAAGTCAGTCTGTTCATTGATTGTCCTCGTACCTCGTATTACCTACGGGCCGTAGAGAGCCCTACAGGCCGTCTAGGGTTTAAATGCACTCCACCAACCCACCTCTATGGGCCGTAGAGGCCTCTACAGCCCGTAGAGGCAACCCTCATTTAATGCACTGACACCCTCTACGGGCCGTAGAGTTCTCTACAGCCCGTAGAGGGTTGTGCAAACCTATTTTTTTGTGTAAATAAGATGGCTCTTACGAAATCTTCAAGAACTCATCTTCAACCTATCACCAGATATAAGTGCTAGAGACTCCATAACAAACAATCGTCATCATAGTTCAAACACACAAATATGAAATATGCCATCTTCTTCGTTCAAATGAGGAACTTGTTGCCGCCTCCTCCTCTTCTTCTTCAATTATCAATTCATATCTTACAGAAGATCTTGTCAGAAACTGAGAAGCTCATCGGAATTTGATATGCTTGTTGGAACCTTGAAGAGGAGAAGATCGGCCGGACCGTTATAATAAAGAAAAAAACAAGTCGTTCTGATTCATAAACTGAGCGGTTCCCAGTCCAACCCCCGGGTCCCAGGTCCAACTGGACAGGTCAATGTAGAGGCGGTCCTATAGGGTGACCCGGCCCGGCGTGGCCTTTGGATCCTGGTCCGACTGGTTGAACCGGCCAGTCCGGGTTTAAAAACCTTGCTTTTATTGTTTAGGTAGATTATGGCATAAAATACATTACCAATTGAATTTACGACATAAAACATATTGTAAATAGATATAACATAATGGGTTAACCCATCAAACCGCATGGGTTGACCTGATCTGACCCGTTTAGCTATACGCAACCTGAAACAGACCTGAACCCGTTTAGATTAAAGCTAAAGCCACGAATTTCGTATTAGGTTCATGTCGTGTTTTCAGGTTGTGCGAGAAATTCACACCCCTACTTAAAACATAGACATATTGAGTTCAAAAGTGGCACGAAAAAAAACCCAAAAATCAATTTCTTGTATTTATTAATAAATCTCGTAGGTAAAGTATTCAAAGTTCAAAAGTGTACATTCATTGTATAAATTACTATGTTAGAACCATGTGTATTACACCGAGTGAATAAATGTAATTTTATATGATGGTAATAAAAAATTTATATTAAAAAAACTTGTCATTGTATGGTTGAATAAACTCATGTCTTACATGCGTTAAATAAATGTAATGTAATCGGTTAACACATACCATCGTCAACATATATCTTTAAAAAAATAAACTTTGATGTACTTTCTACTAATTATAATGTTTTACTTTGATTTTGTTTATTGTAAAGTTAAAAACCTGTGTATTATTATATTAAAAATTAAATTGTTACTAATAAACGAAAAAATAGAATAAAAGTTGAGAAAAAAAATTAATAAATAAGAAAGAAATGGAAAAGTTATGATTTTATATTTTTATTTAATAGGAGACAAAAAAAAGAGTATTATTTAATATGAGAGAGAAAAAATATATGTTATAATACTATTATTTAGTATGAGAGAAAAGACTAAATAAAGACGATCAAAAATTATTTATTATATGGTATAAAAATATAAAGTTAAAGAAAAGATAAACATAAAAATATTAATTAACATAATTGAAACTCCTGCCCTGCCTTAGGGATTTCAAAAGTGAACTCCTGCTGCTCAGGTCATGCATGGGGGTCGCTAAGTTACTTTTTGGGTTGGGAACTTGTCAACCCCACTTGATGGTGGATGCGGTATCCCTTTTCGATGATGGCCTCAGGGATGGTATTGAAGATATAGTTGTGTGTGGTGGCCCCTACTTCGGGGACCTCCAGTGGCGATTGGAAGTGCAGTTTGTCGGACAGGTCATTAATGTTGAGGGAATGGTGGATCCCTCAAAGATTGAAGCAATGTCAAGTTGGAGCCCACCGAAAAATCCGACAGAAGTAAGAAGTTTCTTGGGTTTAGCGGGGTACTATCGAAGGTTCATTCAAGAGTTTTCAAAAATTGCCCCACTAACCAAATTAACCCGCAAAAATGATAGATATTTGTGGAATTAAGAACAAGAGAAAGCTTTTGAGACGCTTAAAGACAAGCTGGTTAGCGCCCCTATACTTACGTTACCCGATGGTACCGATGATATGGTGGTGTACTCTGACGCGCCCCTATACTCGCCTATGCCTCGAGACAATTGAAAACGCATGAAACTAAGTACCTGACTCTTGATCTTGAGATGGTGGCGGTGGTTTTTGCCTTGAAAATTTGGAGGCACTACCTTTACGGTTTGAAGGTTATAATTTATACGGATCATAAGAGTCTGAAGTACTTCTTTGATCAAAAGGATCTAAACATGAGGCAGAGACGGTGGCTAGAGATGATAAAAGATTATGATTGTGAGATTCACTATCATCCGGGGAAGGCCAATGTGGTGGCTGACGCCTTAAGCAGAAAAAGTGACCTCAGGTTTAATTGATAAAATCCGGGTAGCCCAGATTGAAGCAATGAAGGAAGCAAATTGGAGGAAGAAAGAATTAAGGGTCAAGCGGACGACATTATGGATAATGAAGATAGTATAAAGACTCTATGTGGGAGGATTTGGATCCCAAACACATGTGAGGTGAAAGCTCTATTACTTGATGAAGCGTACAAATCACAATACTCGGTTCATCCGGGTCTACTAAAATGTACATGGACCTTAAAGCCTATCATTGGTGGTCCGAAATGATAAGAGACATAGCTAGATATGTGGAAAGATGTGTAACCTGTTTACAGGTTAAAGCCGAACACCAAAAGCCATATGGGAAATTGCAACTGTTAGAAGTACATGTTTGGAAGTGGGAACATGTGACCATGGATCTACTAACCAAACTACCAAAGACTCCTAGAGGATCGGTGCTATTTGGGTTGTAGTCGATAGACTAACCAAAAGTGCCCACTTCATTCCGATCCGCGAGTATTACGCCACCGAGAAAATGGTGGATGTATACATGAATGAAATAGTCTCTCGGCGTGGAGTGTCGTTATCGATTGTGTCAGTCCGGGATGTCC
This sequence comes from Ambrosia x helenae, assembly GCA_030844895.1. NCBI lineage: Eukaryota > Viridiplantae > Streptophyta > Magnoliopsida > Asterales > Asteraceae > Ambrosia > Ambrosia x helenae. Next base: position 78,156 of record JAUTDX010001627.1, on the reverse strand, counting down.
GGTTTACTTCACGTGTTTGGCAAGATTTTTAAGCCCAGTTGGGCATTAGGCAGCTACCCAGTATAGCTTATCATCCCCAGACCGATGGGCAAAGAAAAAGAAGTATTCAAACTCCTGAAGACATGTTACGAGCATGTATAACTGACTTTCGGGGCAGTTGGGATACCCATTTGCCTCAGTGGAGTTTGCATATAATAATAACTATCATGCCAGTATTGGTATGTCGCCGTATGAGCTACTATATGGGAGGAAATTTCGGACGCCAGTATGTTGGGGCGAGGTGGGTCCTAGAGATCTAGCTCATAAGGATGTGGTCAAGGCCACAAATGAAAAGATAAATATAGTTCGTGCTCACTTGAACGCGGCTCAAGATAGACGAAAATCTTATGCAGATAAAAGGCGATGGCCGATTGAGTTCTAATCGGGGGATAAAGTCATGTTAAAAGTATCCCCTTGGAAAGGAATTATGCGTTTTTGAAGTAGAGGGAAATTAGGGCCAAGGTATATTGGGCCTTTTAAAATTCTGGCGGGAGTGGGTCAATTGGCGTATCACATGGAATTACTCGAAGAATTGAGTGGCATTCATAACACTTTCCATCTATCACATATCCGGAAGTGTTTGGCCGATGAAGCAATGTATGTACCACTAGATGAAATTGAGATTAATGATAAATTGAGTTACATTGCAAAGCCATTAGAGATACTTGATCGCGAGGTCAAGTGCCTCAGAAACAAGACTATTGAGCAAATCAAACTAAAATGGGAGCATAAAAAGGGGTCGGACACCACTTGGGAGTCCGAAGAAGAAATGAGGCGATTCTACCCGTACCTTTTTGGTGTGTTCTACTTTCGCGGACGAAACCCTCTTAAGGGGGGGTGGAGTTGTAACGCCCCAATTATTATTATCATTCTTTGACATTGATATTATTGTGTATTGTGTGACGCTAACTAGTCATATTGAGTTAGCTACTAAAAACGGGCAATTGTTGACCATTGATAACTAATCTAGTTAGTATGGTTACGAACTATAACAGAAGTGAAAAGTGCAACTTAAAATTCTGGTGAATTGATAATTGATGAAGTGTGAAATCGAAAACATGAGGGGCCATATGTGACAATGGGTAATAGAGGGGGTAATATGTTGGAGAGCACCCAAAACTCCAACCAAAACACATGTACAAAAATCCCAAATCTCCAACCCAAACCCTTTTTCACTCAAACTCCCCTCAAGGTTGAATCAAGATCTTTTAGGAGTGTAAATTGATGCATGTGGGTTGATTTAGATCATCTAAAGCATAGTAAGTCATAATGTAACCTTTAATTTTGGTTTTTATTGGGTTTAATCACCTTATGAGTTAGATGAGAAAGTGAGTTTTGTGTTTATTGCCGAAATTGGTAATTATTGATGATTCTATAGCAATATAGGGTCATAATCTTGCTAAGATCACCTTGTTTAGGTGATAATTATGATAGGAAATTGACTTGGTGAATTGGGGGAAAATGAGGTTTTATGTATCTAAGTAAAACTCAATAATTAAGGGCTGAGATGAAACCTCTGTGCTTGTATATAATCTGTGTTAGAAGTGGAATTGTAATGTAATTGATAATACTACATTATGTTGTGAAATTGGATTAGAGATGTAAACTCTAGAACCTTGAAATTGTATGTTAAAAATGGTGCACACTAGATGTTCGATCAAATGTCTAAGTGAAGCTTTTGTTGATTGTTTGCAAAAGTTGTTGTATTGATCCATGTTCAAAGGAGACGATTGTACCATGAGAATATGAAATTAGCTAAAAGGTGATCTAATGAATGATAATCCATTAGGTAAAGAAGGAGCCTCATCAAGTGACCAAGGAGTCAAAGAAGGGCAAGGAAAGGAGCACGCTTAAGGTAAGTAAATCTTGCAATTTCTAGTTAGTTGGATTAAGATAGTGTCTATGAATTGATTGATCGTTATTGATGATATGAATGTCTTGAATGGTTGATTGTAAATACTAAGAGCTTTCATGAGAACCTTAAAAACCGATCATGTAGTAATTGCATGGTTTCACATGAAGTGATGATACTCATGGGAATACCTTAAAGCTAATTGGCGAATGTGCTGTGGCGTTTGAGTTAAAGACTCTCGTGTGTCACTTAAAGCTGAAAGTATGCAGTTAAGTAGAAGTCATAACAAGGAGAATATTAGTTGGGTTAGTTACTGGCGTGCGTGTGGTTTTAGTGACTTAAAATACTTTTCTTTTGAAAATTTTAAGTTCCCGGCGAATGCGCCAAAGATTTGATAAAGAAGAGATTTAAGTCGAAAACTTTGGTGAGTTGCACTTTCAAGTTTTAAATTTATAAAATAAAATGATAATTGCTTAATATTCTAAAACCCACACAATAGGCAAGTGTACCTATCGAGCGTAGTATAGAATGAGCAAGTACCGAGTATCGATTCCATGGACACGATTTTTACTACTGAAGAGGTAAGGTACCAATTCTGGCGCGCAGGCACACCCTACCCCACAACGTCATCGTTATAATAACACTCGCGGAGAAATTACCATTAAAAATGGTTAACTTCAAAGTGTAACACACCTTCGCGGAACATCATATGGGGAGTGCATTCCAGCCGCGTCATACAACCCGCGTCACACCTCAGGCCTCATGCGCCTGTCTGGCGCTCAAGCAAGCTCCCCTGAGCCCCACTTGTTGCACATGCCCCCCATGTGTCAGAGGTCACTTCAGTTAATCTTCTAGAGGAAGCGAGCCGCCTGACACATCCTGGCAGCAGGAAGAAAGGGAGGTCCCTGTAGTCAACCACAATGCGCCACGTGTACCAGTGGCAGGGCGTCACCCACGACAGCCAATCACAGCGCGCCACGTGGACCAATGGCAGATTTCCATTTCTACCTGGTTTGCTTTATGCAAACCTTTGGTCCAAACCCAACTGGACGGGCTTCTGGAAGACAAGCCCAGTTCCTTGGCTTAAGCCCGTCACTCCTGATATGGGCCTCAAGCGCCTGGCCCATGCACCCTCTATAAATGGGACTAAGGGAGGCTTCACAACCTTTTTAGAGGTCAAGGAATCCACCATTCAAACACACACACTTGTAATACACTTGTATCTCGTCTTTATACTTGTAATCGTTCGAAGTAATAAAGATTATACTTTTATAGTTGACGTAGGTCAACGAGACCGACCCACTTATATCTTGTGTATTTGTGTATCAATTCTTCATTCTCTCTTTATCTTATGGGCCACGGATCTAGTCTCGGTGTGAGCAAAGGATTATATCGTACAGTATACTTCCATGCAAACTAAGTTGTTTTCCACTCATTTAACATACGGAAACACCTGCAGTATACTTCCACGCAAACTAAAAAAACTACAAAAACAAAATAAATACTAAAATATTAAACAAAAATCATATAAACACGAAGTGTTTCAAAACACGTCAACTATCCAGACACAAACTTCAACCCCTCCAATCCGAACCCAAATCTCATTTTACCCAACCACCTAACCCATCGAATACACTTCCACTCGATTCGGTATCCAATACCAACGGGCAACTCATCCTACTGCACCCGTCAACCACACATCCACCCAACCTCATTCCACCACTCAACCATTTCAACCCCTGTCACTTTCACTACCACCATCCACACACCCAATGACCACTCGCTCTAAACCGGGTATTCCAAAGTGGCAGGCTCCACTTAACCTACACACCCATTCCGATCCTTCCCTCTCGCCCATTCATAACTCATAGTCTCCCACTTTATACCATTACTGATCCAAACTGGTATGCTACCATGAATGATGAATATTGGGTTTAATGGATACTAAATCTTGGTTTCTTATTCTCAATCCTGCAAACACTAACATCATTCGATGCATATAGCTTTTCACTACAAATTTAATGCGGGTGACAGCCCGCAAGTATACAAGGCCCACGTAGGGTATGTTTGGCAAAACTAGCCGGAGGCTGGTAGCTGCAAGCTGGTAGCTAGTAGCTGCAAGCTGTTAGCTGGAAGCTGGTAGCTGAAAGCTTTTTAAATATATTTTGGTGTTTGGCAGAGTAGCTGGAGCTTTTAATAAAATGTACAAAATGACCAAAATGGACATAATTAAAAGCTTGTAAAGAAAGTTTTTATTTTATTTTTAAAATAAATGGGTATTTGTGTCATTTACTAATTAAAAGCTTGTAGCTAGTAGAGCTTTTTCTTAAAAGCTACTACTAGTAGCTTTTCACTATAGAGCTTTTTCTTCAACCTAAAAGCTTCTAGCTCCTTCAACCAAAAAAAGCTTTTTATTGAGTAGGAGTTTTTTCTTAAAAGCTTAAAGCTTAAAGCTCCTAAAAGCTCTTAAAAGCTCATTGCCAAACATACCCGTAGTAGTGAATGGTAAAAGTCAACAAATTGGCATAGAATGTGACGAGACTTTTAGTCCATTCATAACACCAACGACCATTCGCACAGTCCTAAGCCTCAGATTCTCTATAGGGTGTCTTATTCACCAAATGGATGTTAAAAATTTGCTTCTTCACGGTGATCTCAATAAGACGGTTTGCAGGTTTTAACCCACTGGTTTCAAAGATGAACACCATCCTAACTATGTTTGTAGGTTGACTAAATCGCTATATGGGTTGAAACAGGCATAAGCGATGCGTCTCTTTTCGTCTACTAAAAGAGGAACTAAACTGCCTATCTTTTATTATATGTAGACGACATCATCTTGACCGCTTATGATGATTCCCTTATCCGACACAATATACAGTCTTTATCTAAAGAATTTAGCAAGTCGGATCTCGGTACTCTCCATCACTTCCTTGGGATTATTGTTACCCGTAACAAAGATGGTCTCTTTGTCATTGGGTGTGTGGATGGTGGGTGGATGTGTGGTTGACGGGTGCAGTAGGACGAGTTGCCCATTGGTATTGGATATCGAATCGAGTGGAAGCGTTTTCGGTGGGTGAGACCGAGTGGGTTGGGTGGTTGGGTAAAATGAGGTTTGGGTTTGGATAGGAGGGGTTGAAGTTTGTGTCTGGATAGTTGACGTGTTTTGAAACACTTCGTGTTTATATGCTTTTTGGTTAATATTTTAGTATTTATTCTGTGTTTTAAGTTTTTTGAGTTTGCGTGGAAGTATAATGCAGGTGTTTCCGTATGTTAAATGAGTGGAAAACAACTTAAATCATGAGGATGGGATCACACGGGTGAAACCAGGATACAAAAGTGAAAATCTGGAGAGTTGTATCTTTGTGCCACATGAAGAAGTAATGAAGACTATTTGCGACCCACGAACAACCGAAACACATGAGTCAACTACCTTGTCCTTTGAGTTATGCGAAGAACCTAAGGGAAGCCTCCGCAACGTGTGAGGGCTTGAAAAAACAGCAAAAAGCCCCAAGTTTCATATCAAAACCTAAGCTAACCGTATTGGTTTGGTACTCTTGACTCCGAGAAGAGATTTTGGGCGATTTTGAGAGCTTTACCAAGATTCCATTCAATCAATTGATGCAAGAGCAATTAGAAACGAGAATTGGAGCTAGAATGATGAATGTGAGCGACTAATCTTCTCGTGGTTTCCTCCGGGTGGACGATTCGTGTAAGTTGTGGGTTGATTTGACTGAAACCTGGTACTTGATTGAATTTTGTTAACCTGTTAAGCTCTTTGGATTCAATTGTCTAATCGATTAATTCCAACAGTTCAGTTTACTTTGCATTAAATATAATTATCATCGTTTTTTGGTTTTATTGCACCGGTAAAAATTTGATATTGTATTTTATGTGATCTAACTAAATTGGGTTGAACAATTTAAACAAGGTCATGTCTATGTGATCTCCTAACTAGGTAAAACTCGAATTAGATTTCAACTACCGAATCTAAAACCCAGAGTGACCACCTTTATTATCAAGTAAAAGTGACCTTGTGCGCTCGCGGAGGGGGACACACTAATTTTGAATGAAAGTTAAATGGAAATGTATCAGGGACACATGCCACTTGATGACACCATCTCCACCCTTGAATTCCCACAAAAAAAAAAATTAGGTTATAAATAAATTAATTAACCCAATATTTATTACTTTATACTCTTTATCTTTATCTATATTATTACTTTACTATATAATAAATAAAATTCTTACTATTATCTCAATTCTTTTACATTTATCTCATATTTATTAACTATTTATTTTCTTAACTAATCCTTTTAAATATTATTAAAAACCATTTAATATTTTGTTGATCCAACCTCATGTAAAATTAATTTTTCTAACCTAATGGTAAATAAAAAAAAACAAAAAAAAAATGTTATAACTAGTACGATACACCTTCAAGACCAGCGCCTCAATCACGCCCTGCAATGGTTGCTTCTACATTTGCTCCTCATTTAAACGTATATTCTCTCTTTAGTTTACATTTTTATTTATTCACATGATTAAAATTGTTGTTATCTCATATTATTGTACATTAATTCGTATGCTACATCGTAACACACATTTTGTCACTTTATATTAGATTTGTCTATTCTGGAAGCTCCCAGGATATAACCTAATATATATATATATATATATATATATATATATATATATAAAGCACTAGGGGCTGGGACAAATGAAATTCATTTATTGTATCTATTTTTTTTAGTTTTTCTCCTTTTTTTTCTACTTGACTATGGATAATATATAACAAATATTTATTAATTTATTTATAATCTTTATCTTTATCATTATTTTTATTATTATTTTACAATATAATAAATAAAAATATTATAATTATCTCACTTCTCTCTCATATGAAATAATAGTATTAAATCATAATTTTACGTTTATCTCTCATGTATTTAATATTATTTTTTTACTATTCTTTTTATATTTCCACTTATTAATAACCATTTTATATTTCATTGATCTAACCTTAACCTTATGCAATATTAATTCTTTTAACCTATTAACAAATAAGATAAACAAAAAAAATGTTATATCATGTATGATAAACAAGTTTCTAACCTAATATTAAATAAAAGACAAAGATATTTCAATTGATCCAATATTGTGTAATATTAAACTTTCTAGCCTAATAAGAAAAATAAATTAATTATAACACGTGTGATACATAAGTTTCTAACCTAATATTAAGTAAAAGACAAAGTAAATATTATAGTAAGTAAATAGTACATTATAGCTCAATTTATTTTTCAAAAACGTATCTTGACATGTGTTAATGTTAACCGACAACATTATATTTATTCAACACGTGTAATATACGTGTTTATTCTACCCAAGGTTGTAAAAATCCCGATTAATCGGTGATTAATCGTTAGTCCCCACTTTACTGATTTATTTTGGGCTAATCACTAAATTAATCGGTGGCGGTCCAGTGTTGTAAAAATCGCGATTAATCACCGATTAGTCTGACCAAATTGGTCCTTGTCGGACCTAAAAAACTCAAAATTAGGTCAAAAATGAATTCGAACGGTTCAAAACTGGAGCAAATCGATCAAATCAAATAAGTTCTTAGCTCAAAATTGGATGACAATCCATGATTTAGAACCAAAATCGATGAAACTCCAAAAACCCTAGTTGAGTCTAATGGTTCCGTACAATGAAAGAAGGAATGGGAGGAAAAAACGGGGTATGGTGAACGATGAAGGTGATTACGGTTATTTAAGTTTAGATATTTTAATTTTTAACCCCCATCCATATTCACTAGTTTATAATTGGCCCCTAAACTTCAAAATTTATACATATAAGGTATAAAATTAACATTATATATGTATAAATTTAGAAAAATACATATATAAATCCAATCCGATTAATCCCGATTAATCCTGATTAATCCCGATTAATCCCTAGTCGGTACCCCACCGGCCGACTAGCGCCTAGCGAGTTCTACAACCTTGATTCTACCCATGCAATACATGAGTTTTTAAAAATGTAACTTTTTTATTATTTAATATATAAAATTACATTTATTCAAGCCATATAATACACCAAGTTTAATTATAAAAAATAATTTGAATACTTTGTATAATTTTATATTTGTTGTTTATTTCGTTCTTTTAAGCACTGTTAACTTTATTCTGATTATTGAGTACGTTACAAGGATGAAAGTTTTTTTTTCAGTCAAGTCATTTTTGGAAGAAAATATTTTCATCATTACTTTAGTATTTTATATTAGCATGAGTAAAGTTTATTTTATTTTATTTTATTTTATTGTATTTTCATTGTTAATTTCCGCCCCTATATTAACATCACGTTCTATTTCTCAAGAATGTTGTTAGGTAACTTTTTTTTTACGGGTCAAATTTAGAACATATTGCATTAGATTTGTTTATGTACCGGGAAGTGATGGAGAGACGCTTAATCCTGGTGGTCATGAGTTCGACTCCTGATCCCTCCAGGTTTTACCGGTTCGCTGCCGTCGTGCCTGTGGGCGGGTATGCGGGCCGGGTTTTCCCTGGAACAGGTGACAGGTGGGCACGGGGCTCCGTCCGTGCGGGTTGGGCTGCCTGATAGAACTACCGTTCGCCAATGGGTGCTGCGTACGGAGTTCCCCGTGCGATTCTTAGTTGGCCGTTAAAAAAAAAGATTTGTTTATCACAAGAAGTTCCCGGGGTATAAACTAATTTCAGTATATACATCTTTTTTGTTAAGTTTTCAGTCAAACTTTATTATGCTTTTATTAAATGCATTTTAGATTTAGTCAATAGTAGCTAATTATTTTGTTAATAACATTAAATTAAAATACCCCTATATGGAACTAGTATAATGTTTGAGAATTTTAAACTAAAAGATTGTATAAAAGAATACATAAAAGATATTTTCTAATTAATGCCAATTAAATAAAAAGGTTGAATCAATTTCGGTTCACGAAGCAAAATGAATCCTGTTAGTTTTACTTAAAGGATTCTCTTATAACTTTCATAAACACAACTTGAATATACGTAAAAACAAAGAAAAAAAAGTACATTAAATTTATAGACATGTAATTCATGCTTGAATATTTGTATGTTTTGATTTTCTTTAAATGTAACAAGAAAAAATGAATAAAGTAATTTTTTATACAATCATATTCTTAATTTAATTATCAAATACATCTATTTAAATTGTTAATAATTAGTAACAAAAAATTGTGTTTTTAAAAAACATATGTATTATACTAATTTAATAAAATATAATGTAATTTGTTAACATTTGTCGTAGAAATTTGTATTTAAAAGATAAATATTGACGTGACATATTGATTTTTTTATAATATTATTTTCTCAATGTGGTATTAACTTTGATATTTTTCAACTGTTAACATTTTAAGTTTGTTTCTAAAACATTATTCTGTTCAACTGGGTATTAGCTTTGAGGGTGTTTGAAATTGCTTTTGGAAAATAGATTATGCGTTTTGTTACAGTAGGGGTATATTTGTTTTTAGATTATTGCGTTTTGGTAACCTTTTAAACGCAAATAATCTTTTTTTATAAACTTTTCCAAACACTAAAAACTGATTATTTGCGTTTTCAAAACACAATAATCTAAAAATCCATTTCAAAACTCAACCCCAAACACCCTCTTTGATTTTTTACACCATCAGATTTTTATTATTTATTATTTTTACCATTTAAACTATTCAAAACATTAAATATTTTAAATTTCTTACAAATCTCTCATAAAACCAATTATATTCATTATTTTTTCCTATTTTGAAACTTTAGCCTGAATAATTTTGAAATTGGTGATATATAAAGACTTAAATAGAAACCTACAAGTAAAAAAAATTTAAAATATAAGTTAAATTTACAAATTCATAATTAATATCAAATTAAATTCACTTGACATAATAACTACTAAATAAAAATCCATATGCATAATTAAGTAATAGTGAGAAATGAGAAAACAAAAAAGTAGATAACTCTAATGGAAGACATGTGTTCTCTATGCTTTTTCTTTCAGAGAAATTGGATTTAAATACTTTAAACTATTGTTTGTTGGCGGGTATAACTTTCAACTATCAATTTGACTACCAATACTCTCAATTTAATACTTTGTTTCTTATGTTAACCGCAAACTAAGATATAAACACTTCCTCATCGATCATCAGAACTAGACCCTGATTTAAAATGGGGGTGACATAATAAAGTAATAAACAAAGTGTAAAGTTGAGAATATTGATAATCAAAGTGATAATTAGGAGTGATATTAGTGAAAAGCAATAGTTTAGAGTATTTAACTCTTATTTTCCTTTCTTTTATTATATATACATATTCCATGTTTGTTTTCTAGTGAGTGAATAGTTAAGTTTTGTTTTATGTTTTTTTTTTTAAATTTGATCAGCAATAATTTTTTTTTTAATTCCAGATTTACCACCAATATATTTTTTAATTTCACGCCATACACACATGACACAGAACACGTCCTACATGTCAAATTTCTCTGTCCTTTTTATTATATTTTTTCTGTATGTTTCTCTTATAACTTTTAAAATTTAATGTTTTATATAATTAAGTATAAGTTATCGATACACAAACATACATGTTATAAAAAACTGTCTCACACTAGTTTTATTTTTTAGTTTTATATAAAGTGACGTAGCTTACCTTTTTTGTTATTCTAATAATATACTATAATATTGTATAATTCCAACTTATTGTTTCAATGTGCATATTTTTTATACATGCTTTCATAGAAACTTTATTCAAAATCAAAGGGGTCAAATATAACTATTTTTAGAAATTTTCTCGACATCGTACGTGTGTTGTAATATACGAAACCAATTCTGAACGAATAACCATGATAGATATCGATATTATACGAACCGCTACCCGTATTTGTTTTTATAATCTTCAATGTAAAGAACGTGTTGGTATTCTTTTGGACAAGTCTTTCGGTTGTTATACTGATTGCCGGTATTATATATGTATTGTTGTAATGCTGGAGAAATTTAACTAGTTAAAAAATAAATACAAGTATCATTTTTAACAATCGATAGTGCTCATTCTACTAAGATATCTTTTGTGTAACTTTTTAATTTACAACTATTAATACTTAACGGTTAGAATTCATTCCATCATTAATTGTAATCTTTTCACAAAGATTATTTATACTATATACAAGCAACAAAAAATGTATATATCAAAATAATTCTCTCTCTCTCTCTCTCTCTCTAGCTATCTCCCATTTCTCTCTCTAAGATTCGAGCATGGAAGTGTCGGAGAAGATGTCTGAGAATGGATTAGAAGAAACACGATCACTCAGCAATTTGACTCAAGCTGATAACGAAGAGATGAAATCATTGGAGAAAAGGTATGTATATATCAAAGTATATATTCGATCTAGCTAGACTATCCTTGCAAAAAGCTCACTTGAATCGGGCTTGGTTGTAAATGAGCCGAGCTTGAGCAAGGTTGGCGCGTTTGGTTCTTTTGTTTGGCTCGTTTAATTAACCACAACTTTTAACATAAATTCAGTCTTTTTAACCCAAGTTTTCATCATTATTTGGTCGAAACCGAGCCAAAACAAGCAGAAACAAAGTTAAAGCCAACAAGTTTTTTTAATTAGTTATACAATTTTAATTAATAGAAATTAGGGTTTTCATTTTCTAGCAATAAATCATTTTGATTTGATAATTTATTCATGATGGTGCATTTATTAATAACTCAATTTTCACATTAATGCATAGCAATGATAGAGACACAACTGAAACCAGGAGTTCTTCTCATGAAGAAACTCAAGGTCATCAAGGAGTTGACAAAGGCAACAATAATTTAACTGTGGATAATGGTAAAAGTAAGGTGGTGGCTAGCGGAGAAGACGATGAAGATGATGGGAAACGAGTCGTGAAACGAACAAAGTACAGTGAGGATGGTGGCGAACCGCCGAAACAGCTACCGAATTTCACGTTTCGGTTGTTTGGTTTTGAGATTTCTTGCTACAGAGAAGAAGAGAGTGATGGTCCAAAACATGGTGAAGGAAGTAGTCGCACCAATCCAGGTCCTGCAGGTGCTGATGGTGGTGAACCACCAATCCAGCAGCCCTAGTGTTGATTCCGGCTGGTTGATTGTGATATTTAGGGTTTTAGTACAAAATGACCCATATAAACTATGTATTTTGGTTCCATAATAAATAAAAATAACATAACTTTGGTTCCATATTAAATAAAAATAGCATAATGAAGTTTTTTATTTTTATTTTACATGAATGGGTAAGAGGTTTTTATACATGTGTTGTGTCCAAAATTAAATAAAAATAGCATAAATGACGTTTTTTTTATTATATGATGACCGTTGATTGGTGTAACACATGAACTTTGGGGTGTGGTTTGTCAAGTTCTAACCCATGAGAAATGTTAGTCATGTGAGAGTTCAATTATTGGCAATTGTGTAATTTAAAATTATTGATATAATATATAGAAGATGTATCATTTGCCATTCAAAAAAGAGTTACGTGAGGGTTAATAATTGTAAGTTTTGACGACATGAGGAGGAAGTTGAGGACAATTAAACCCTAATTTTCCTATCAGAACATCTAGTTTTCAATTTTGGTGAATTGACGAATTGGGAAAGAACAATTTGAGCAAATGGGTTCAAGAATCAATCAACAAGGTTGTCGTGTGACGAATAAATGATCAAAATTAATGAAGTTTGATTGTGTTCAACGATCGAATGTATTAAGGTTCTATAACTTGCCATTTTTAAATTGGAATCTATGCCAAGTTTAAAGGTTTTGAAAGCGTGTGGTAGTTACTTAAGTTTGATTGTGTATTTGGCCTTCGGACGGTATATTATGGACAAATTGCTAACCATGATTTTGGTTGGTTTAACAAATACTAATGTGTTTACATTGTCATACCTATTGCATGTTTGCCTATGTTGAGCGCATGTTTACTTGTGTATTTGGCCTTCGGACGGTGTAGTATGGACTTGATTGGTGTGTCGGTGAACATGTCAACGTATTCTAACTAAGTGGTGAGGTTGTTGTGGTAACCTAGGTAAACATGTTAGTGATTAGGAAACTTTTAATTACATGAGTTTTAATTTGATTATTGAGCATGTTTTGGGATATCCAACTTAGAACTCACTAGCATTAGCTACTTTGTTCATTGTATATTTTATGGGGTTTAATTCCCAGGTACCAAAGGAAATGGTCTTGCGCGATTGGTGGCATTCGTATGGTTGTATGACGGATATTGGTCGTCCTTGGCATAAATTGTTTGGTTGAACATTTTACGGTTTTTACTTTAATTAAGTTTGAATGTTTTAGTATTAGTGTCTATTCTTTAATTAGACCTCCGGTATGAGATGATTGCTTTGGTTTTTATTTGATTAGCAAATCCAACAAGTTAGTTGCTTAGCTAGGTTTTGGGGTTTGACATTTGAGAACAAGAAGTTCTATTGAAGCTACAAGTTTGTTACTAAGAAAGGATAATCTTTTTACATTAATATAATGAAAATGAAGTTTGTCCTCTTACCAATTGAGTTCCTATGAATTTGACAAGATAAAAAGAAACTAACCATGATGAAACTAAATGGATGATAAGATCTTTGGTTTGCCTTTGCATTAGTGATATCGAGTAATGTTAAAAACTTTTGGAGTTCCCCACAAAAGTAATCGGTGACACACCACACGCATCTTCCTAGAGAAAATACCTTCATAACTAATTTAGCCTATTAACATTGAAAATGAACAGATACTAGAAAGATGTTGACGGTACCTCTATTATGCTGCAATCTTGAAACCATTATCAAGTCTCCACAGAATAAAGATTTTATTTGTGGTAAATTGACCACCCTTGAAGAGATTTTAAGATTAGAGTTCAAGAGATGAATCTTGTAAAAAAATGTTAAGAGATATTTAGTAAGACAAGTAGGGAAGATGTATTAAAAGTGAGATCTAAGTAGAAAACCTGAAACCTTAAGAGAAAAGCTAGGTCAAGATGAATAATTTAAATACATAAGCTAATATAAAGTAAAGTTCCAACACAATGCGTCTAGACTTATACACAAAATTATACCTGCGGCAAATTTAAAGCTCAGATCTATGAAAGGGTATAGTTATGTGCGAATCTATAATACAACCACCATTGAAGAGCTAACATTTAAATCATTGCATATATGACAAGTTAGTCGAAACCCAAGATCAATGTTATCAAGCAAGAGTTGGGATGAGATGATGCTATTATGAAGACATGGATAAAGGACACAATGATTGAGTTATGGAAGGAAAAATGAGTTTTTATATTGCGAAAATAATTACTAAGTTATTTCTTAGTTCAACAAAATTAGATTTGCCAACAATTTTAAAGTTGATATCTATGAAAGGGTTGATTCCCCAACTTAGAACTCACCAGCATTAGCTAATTTTTTTAATTGCATATTTCATGGGGATTAATTCCCCTAGTTGCAAAGGAAATGGTCTTGCGCGATAGGTGGCATTCGTGTGGTTGTATGACATATATGGTTGTCCTTGGCATAGATTGTTTGGTTGAACATTTTAAGGTTTCTTTTTTACTTTGATTAAGTTTGAATGTTTTAGTAATAGTATCTATTCTTTAATTAGACCTTCGGTATGAGGTGATTGCTTTGATTTTTATTTGATTGCAAATCCAACAAATTAGTCTCTTATCTAGGTTTTGGGGTTTGACATTTGAGAACATGAAGTTCTATTGAAGCTACAAGTTTATTACTAAGAAAGGATAATCTTTTTCCATTAATACAATGAAAATGAATTTTGTTGTCTTACCAATTGAGTTCCTATGAATTTGACAAGATAAAAAGAAGCAAACCACGATGAAACTAAATGGATGATAATATCTTTAATTTTCCTTTGCATTTGCATTAGTGATATCAAGTAATGTTAAAAACTTTTGGAGTTCCCCATAAAAGTAATCGGTGACACACCACATGCAACTGACTATAGAAAATACCTTCCAAACTAATTTAGCCTATTAACATTGAAAATTAACTGATACTAGAAAGATGTCGACGATACCTCTATTATGATGCAATCTTGAAACCATTGATCAAATCTCCATAGAATAAATGATTTTACTTGTGGTAAATTGACCATCTTTGAAGAGATTTTAAGATTAGAGGTCAAGAGATGAATCTCGTGAAAAAGATAGATTAAGAGATATTTAGTAAGACAAGTAGGGAAGATGTATTAAACGCTAAGATCTAACTATAAAACCCGAAACTTTAAGAGAAAAGTTAGGCCAGGATGAAGACTCAAAATGCTTAACGCTTATATAAAGTAAAGTTCCAACACAATGGCATCTAGCCTTATACATAAAATTAAAGCTACCAGCAACTTTGAAGTTGAGATCTATGAAAGGGTAGAGTCATGTGCGAATCTATAATACATCCACCATTGAAGAGTTAACATTTAGATTATTGCATATATGACAAGTTACTGGAAACCTCAGATCATTGTTGCCATGCAAGAGTTGGGACGAGATAATGCTATTATGAAGAGATGGATAAAGTACACGAAGATTAAGATAATGGAAGGAAAAATGAGTATTTAGATTGCGAATATAATTACTATGTTGTTTTTTAGTTTAAAAAATAGATCTTTCGACAACTTTAAAGTTGATATCTATGAAAGTGTAGAGTCATGTGCGATCTAAAATACAACCACCGTTGAAGAGTTAACATTTAAATCATTGCATATATGACAAGTTATTGGAAAGCCAAGATCAATGTTGCCATGCAAGAGTTGGGACGAGATGATTCTATTATGAAGACATGGATAAAGGACACAATGATCTAGATAATGGAAGGAAAAATGAGTTTCTAGATTGCAAAAATAATTACTATGTTATTTTTTAGTTTAACAAAATTTGATTTGCCGACAACTTTAAAGCTGATATCTATGAAAGGGTTAATTCCCCAACTTAGAACTCACCAGCATTAGCTAATTTGTTCAATTGTATATTTTATGCGGTTTAATCCCTTAGTAGTAAAGGAAATGGCCTTACGCGATTGGTGGCATTCGTGTGGTTGTATGATAGATATTGGTCGTCTTTGACATAGATTGTTTAGTTGAACATTTTAAGATTTATTTTTTATTTTAATTAAGTTTGAATGTTTTAGTACTTAGTATCTATTCTTTAATTAGACCTCCGTTATGAGATGATTGGGTTGGTTTTTATTTGATTAGCAAATCCAAAAAATCAATCGCCTAGCTAGGTTTTAGGGTTTGACAATTGAAAACGTGAGGTTCTATTGAAGCTACAAGTTTGTTAGTAAGAAAGTGTAATCTTTTTCCAACATAGAAAGAAAATGATGTTCATCCTCTTTCAATGGAGTTCCTTTGAATTTGACCAGATAAAAAGAAACAAACCATGACGAAACTAAAGGGATGATAATAACTTCATTATGCCTTTGCATTAGTGATATCAAGTAACGTTAAAAGCTTTGAAGTTCCCCACAAAAGTAAACGATGACACACCATATGCAACTGCTTATAGAAAATACATTCCTAAGTCCTAACTAACTTAGTGTATTAAAATTGAAAATTATCAGACACTGGAAAGACATCGATATACCTTTATTATGATGCAATATTGAAACCATTGATCAAATCTTCATAGAATAAATGATTTTACTTATAGCAACTTAGCCCTTATGAAGAGATTTTAAGATTATAGGTCAAGAAATGAATCTTGTAAAAAAAATTTAAGCGATATTTAGCAATACAAGTAGGGAAATGTATTAAAAGCTTTAGCTCTAACTAACAAACTGAAACCTTAAGAGAAAAGTTAGGTCAAACTGACAACTCAAAATTCATAAAACTTATATAAAGTAAAGTTCCAACACAATGGCATCTAGACTTATACACAAAATTAGATCTACCGGTAACTTTAAAGCTGAGATCTATGAAACAGTAGAGTCATGTACGAACTATAATACAACCACTATTGAAGAGCAAACATTTAAATCATTGCATAAATGACAAGTTACCAGAAAGCCAAGATCAATGTTGCCATGCAAGAGTTGGGACGAGATAATGTTGTTGTGTAGACATGGATAAAGGACACAATGATTGAGATAATGGAAGGAAAAATGAGTTTTTGAGTGTGAACATATTTACAATGTTGTTTTTTAGTTTAACAAAATTAGATCTACCGACTACTTTAAGGCTGCTATCCATAAAAGGTAGAGTCATGTGCGAATCTGTAATAATGCTACCCTTAAAGAGCTAGCATTTAAATCATTGCATATATGACAAGTTACAGGAAAGCCAAGATCAATGTTGTCATGCAAGAGTTGGGACGAGATGATGCTGTTAAGAAGAAATAGATAAAGGACACAATGATTGAGATAATGGAAGGAAAAGTGAGTTTTTAGATTGCGAATATAATTATTATGTTATTTTTTAGTTTAGCGTATTGATTATATTGCAGGTGAAGGGTCATTGTTTTAGTTAATCAAGAAGAATAACTCTCAAAATCCAAAATTCGGCTGATAATTGCAATTCCTACAACCATTGCAACAAGAATCCAACATATACGACTCATAGGGTTTGTTTGGTATGGAGTAATGGAATGGACTTGTGGAATGGGTGATTCCATTCCATCCCACCTTCCAATCCAGCATACAAAATGCTACCCTAAAGCTAAGTTGTTTTTGCTAAGATCTCAAAATAACATCATTAGATAATCATAATCAATTAACAACTAAAAAGTAGAGATAAACTCGTTGAATCTGTATCTTTATATAATTTTACGTAGTTTCCTTAACAACATAACATTAAGAGTTTCATCAATATTAAGTTGTTCTTCGTCGACAGTAACATCTATCAATAAAAAGTTTGTCTCGCTAGTAATAATCTTTAGCCTTTTATCCATCATCGATATTACATGTTTTCCACCAGTAGGAAATCCTAACAACATCAACCACTTATTAGAAAAGCATCCAACATCCATTGATATTAAGTTTTCTACCGGCATAAACTTCACTCATTGATAGAAACCAACATCAATGGTAACAAGTTAGTTTTGTTTAAGCATAATTTCAATGAATCATAGACTTAAGGTGGGACAGAGTCCAATATGCATCTCTCGAGAAAAAGGTCCTATGTCGGACAAAAGCATGGAACAAGGTCAAGAAGAAAGCAAGGTAATCGCGAAGTGTTACCCGCAAGAGCCAAATCGTATATGAGTGAGTGGGAAGTGGAACTGGAAAAATGGGGTTTGGGAGGTGGGGGAACACCACCCTAAAACGCAGATTCTGCTAATTAGCAGTAATGGAATGCTTTCCTCAAGACCACTCACTCAGTCCAACCTAATAGGCGATCCTTTAAACTACCCTTTGAGTTAACGTACAATGACAAGAGGAAGTTTACTCTAAGTATGTTTAGAAGTTTAGGAGAATCGTGCATAGAGTATTTTACATCATCATTAGCATTAGCTACTTTGTTCAAATGTATATTTTATGGGGTTTAATTCCCCGAGTACCAAAGGAAATGGTCTTGCGCAATTGGTGGCATTCGTATGGTTGTATGACAGATATTGGCCGTACTTGGCATAGATTGTTTGGTTGAACACTTCAATTAAGTTTGAATGTTTTAGTATTAGTATCTATTCTTTAATTAGACCTCCGGTATGAGATGATTGCTTTGGTTTTTATTTGATTAGCAAATCCAACAAGTTAGTCGCTCAACTAGGTTTTGGGGTTTGACATTTGAGAACATGAAGTTCTATTGAAGCTACAAGTTTGTTACTAAAAAAGAATAAAATCTTTCTCTATTAATATAATGAAAATGAAGTTCGTCCTCTTACCAATTGAGTTCCTATGAATTTGCCAAGATAAAAAGAAACAAACCATGATAAAACTAAATGGATGATAATACGTACCTATAGTTTGCATTTGCATTAGTGATATCGAGTAATATTAAAAACTTTTGGAATTCCCCACAAAAGAAATCGGTGACACACCACATGCAACTGCCTATAAAAAATACCTTCATAACTAATTCAGCCTATTAGCATTGAAAATTAACTGATACTAGAAAGGTGTTGACGATACCTCTATTATGGTGCAATCTTGAAACCATTGATCAAGTCTCCACAGAATAAAGATTTTAATTGTGGTAAATTGACCACCCTTGAAGAGATTTTAAGATTAGAGTTCAAGAGATGAATGTTGTAAAAAGAAATGTTAAGTGATATTTAGTAAGACAAGTAGGGAAGATGTATTATAAGTTGAGATCTAACTAGAAAACCCGAAACCTTAAAAGAAAAGCTAGGTCAAGAAGAAGACATTAAATACATAAAGCTAATATAAAGTAAAGTTCCAACACAATGGCATCTAGCTAGACTTACACACAAAATTATATCTACTGGCAAATTTAAAGCTCAGATCTATGAAAGGGTAGAGTTATGTGTGAATCTATAATACAACCACCATTGAAGAGCTAACATTTAAATCATTGCATATATGACAAGTTACTCGAAACCCAAGATCAATGTTGTCATGCAAGAGTTGGGACGAGATGATGCTATTATTAAGACATGGATAAAGGACACAATGATTGAGTTATGGAAGGAAAAATGAGTTTTTATATTGCGAAAATAATTACTATGTTATTTCTTAATTTAACGAAATTAGATTTGACGACAACTTTAAAGTTGATATCTATGAAAGGGTTGATTACCCAACTTAGAACTCACCAGGATTAGGTAATTTTTTTAATTGCATATTCATGGGGTTTAATTCCCCTAGTAGCAATGAAAATGGTCTTGCGCGATTGGTGGCATTCGTGTGGTTGTATGATAGATATTGACTGTCCTTGGCATAGATTGTTTGGTTGAACATTTTAAGGTTTCTTTTTTACTTTGATTAAGTTTGAATGTTTTATTATTAGTATCTATTCTTTAATTAGAACTTCGGTATGAGATGATTGCTTTGGTTTTTATTTGATTGGCAAATCCAACAATCGCTTATCTAGGTTTTGGGGTTTAACAATTAAGAACATGAAGTTCTATTGAAGCTACAAGTGTGTTACTAAGAAAGGATAATCTTTTTCCATTAATACAACGAAAATGTAGTTCGTCCTCTTACCAATTGAGTTCCTATGAATTTGCAAAGATAAAAAGAAGCAAACTATGATGAAACTAAATGGATGATAATATCTTTAATTTGCCTTTGCATTTGCATTAGTGATATCGAGTAATGTTAAAAACTTTTTGAGTTCCATATAAAAGTAATCGGTGACACACCACATGATCGTAGGGTATTGGTGAATGCCTCGCATATATTGTCCTCGTAATTCCCTAGGACATGCTCGCCATACTAAATGAGTGCAATCAATGCTACCGATCATGCCGGGAAGGTGATGTCTTTCTTCGTGTGCTTCGTAGAAAGATGCAATGTCATGACCTGTTGGTCATCGTAAAAACTTAGCCCCGTATAACATAATCACGGCATTGCAAAAAAATTGTAAACATTCGCGCGACGTCCTCTCAGGCATACATAAATACTCATCGTATTCGTCTGGAGGATTACCGGTTGAGAGTTGTTTCACCGCTGAAGATACTTTTTGTATGGGCCTAAAACTCTTTCTAAACCGACCGTCACGCCCTCTCTGAACCATTCAAAGTTTGCTTCAACATCTGCTACAATTTTTAGAAATAGACGTCTCGATATGCGATACCTTAGTTTAAACTGTGCCTCGATGTATTTTGGTATGTCGGCAAAATAGTCATCTATTAACCGAATATTGTCTCCCTCGCGATCATGTGGCACATATATTTTTTTAGATGGTGTTGTGTCTTCCACTACAGCTTGCTTGCCAAGGTCCATGAGAAACTCAATGCTACTATCGCTTGATTGTAAAATCGGGTGCACTTCGAGCGGGGGAATGATAACTTGATCATCTTCGACGTTAATGTCACTCATTTTAAATTTAAACTATGGAGATAATTTCTATTATTTTTTATACTAAACCGTGGGATTGTATTTCTATTTATAGGAACTATGATAAAAACGGTCACAAAATATGACCGTTTGAAACACAAATTAAATTCAATGGTCAAAAATGGAATTAAAAAACATAAAAATTCGACCATTGCATTTAATATGACAACTTACCAGCTTATTAGATAGAACCAGAAAACGGTTCATGGGACCCCTACCAGTACTAGTGGTGGCGGTGTTATCGTGCTGGTAGTGGGGTATGTGACGTTTTCTGTTTTTTTTTTAAATTTATGTGACATTTTCTGGTGGCGCCCCGTCCCCTAAATAAGACGTAATGATATTGCTACATAATTATATGTTGAATAATAAAATTATGATTAGTAGAATTCAATGCTAATTAAGGATTTGCTATAAGAAAATCAGTAAATGAGTAGAAAATAAAAATATTGAATAATAATGGTAGTAGAATTCAATGCTAGTTAGTAGAGTTACTTTACAAAAAATAGGTAGAATTTATTAGTACTTACGAAACTACTAAACCAAATGAGTAGTAAAATAAATACAAAGTTTTTTTTTAACGGCAAAATAAATACAAAAGTTACAAAACCAAACTAGTAGAAAAATAAAACGAGCAGCTACAAAGGACCTTTGAGCGGAGTTATCAATGAACTCTTCATCATAAGGGTGAATGGGGTGGTTATTACCCCATCACACTCATCATACTATTACACTCAATCGGATTGTGTCATATCATTCTATCACATTCCATCACCAAACACATTTGGTGGTGTTCACTTTTCATCACATTTCATCACTAAACTTTTTTTTTAATAAAAAAAACATTACATTAAATAAAAAACACTACATTTAACTAAAATAAAATAAAAAAATATATTAAAAAAATTACTAGAAAATATAAAATAAAATAAAAATGAAATAAGAAAATTAAGTGAGTCGTGGGTACAGGTCCTCGAACACGATATCTAAACTACCGACATGTTCCATTAGATCGTGTAGAAGTTGAATTACAGGCACGTTGTGTTCCCCCGACAAGTGCACCAAACTCAGCTAAACTAAGATATATTATAAAAATATATGAGTATGTATATCTTGTTGTAAAAAAAATTAAGTTTATATATTGTTAATATTGTAAAAAAACATAATAATATAATATTATAATATTATTGGTTTAAGTGAACAACATTTATCAATGTAATTTATCATTGAAGGGGTGATTATTATAATATTATATACAAAAGAATAACTGAGAAACAAAGAAACACAGAACGTGATGTAACATCATGATTTTACTTCATCACGATCGTAATTATTTCCTTGGGGCGGTGTTCGTGATTGTCACGGCCATCACGGCCAGCCCCGTCCACCCTAAAGAAGGTTCAAGAAGCGGGTGTTATCCGACAATCTCCATTGAGGCCTAAAAACCCTATCACTTGCCCGAGGATGCTAGAAGGCTTTTCCACAAGCCCCTTCTTGAAGCCCCAAGGATGCTAGAAGGCTTTTCCACAAGCCCCTTCTTGAAACCCCGTTTCTTCTGTTTGTGCGGCTACTGCTGCACCTCCTTCTAAAAAATGTGGAGTCACAGGAGGCGAATCCACATTTTACCTCTTCAAACCCCCACCCGCGAGGAAATCCAAGGAAACAACCATGAGATTTGCGGTCTTCTTTAATGAAGCCTCCATTGAGGACTCCAAAGCATCATCATGGCTAGACGGCAAAGTGCCCGTCTTGCTAGCCAGGGCACCCCTCATCAACTGCATTCTCCCCTCCGCATTCTCTTTCAGCTCCTTTTTTCCTCCATTTCTCTCTCTTTCCCTCCCTCTCTTCGCCCCCCCCCCCCCCCCCGGGCAAGTTTGTCGGCCATGTACTTTGTAGCGATGACTTTCTCTTCATCAGTTAAGGTGAACCCGGGAGTAAGGATGATCTCGGAGGAATCACTGCGCATACGCAAAACAATAAAAGATATTTTTCTACAAAATTGAGAAAAAGAGAAAGTGCGGTAGGAGGGACAGGCGGGAATAAAACTTCCCAGGAATCTTCTTCAGGGTCTTTTGGTAAACGGGACGCGAGTCGGTGGTGGAGTCACTTTAAAATTAAACCGCAATTGAACAATCCCAGTAGTAGGTTTATCAACAAGGTCATGATCGCCCTTCACCATGTGGCCCCCACCAACCTCCGTTTCAACCGGGTTTGCCCCGGAACCTTCACCTGCTACACAGCAAGCTCAGCTAGCTTTTGCGCCTTCTCTTCATTTGACACTTCCTCGGTGGCCGTGGCATTATTATTATTATTATTATTATTATTATTATTATTATTATTATTATTATTATTATTATTATTATTATTATTGAAGACTCAGTTGGAATCGGGCGTCACCCGGTTCGGGTCAAATTGACCCGAACACGTTAGATCCGGTATGTTATAAAATCTCTATTTTATAAACATATAGTTTACACAAAAATATTAATAACCATATTAATTGACCGGAAGCGTGTATTCCAAACACAATGTATTTTATATAACCGAGACGCTATATATATATATATATATAGGGGAAGTATATGCAAAAAATCCACTTTAGATGAAAAACCCAAATAAACCTAATACTTGGTCCATATGGTGCCACATCATCAAAGACAATCTCACCTTATATTATATTAACAGGGCATAATAGACAATTTAACTCTACCACTTATCTCTCTCCATATATATACGTTTCTCCCCACTCTCTTTCTTCATATTATTTTGAAATTCAAATCAGATCACCCTCCTCTCTCTACCCTCCCCTTTCTCTATCTCTCTCTAGAACCACCACCACCACAACCACCACAACCACCACCACCGCCACCACCACAGATCCAGAGATAACAGATCCGCTCCATCAGGTACCGTCTAAAAAGTATCGTCTATTGCACTTTGTTTGTTCGATTTTGATTTCATTTTTTCAATCACATATGTGCTTCATTTTATTTATGTATATTTTTCCATGTGTTCAACTTTTAGATACTATCATGATTTTTATGGATAAACATGTGTATAAACTTCTAGAAAGTGGATAAAGATGTTTCTTTTGATTATTTTTCGTTGATCTAACATTTAGATACAATCATGATTTTTTGGGTAAACATGTTTCTTTTTTTGTTCTTTTTTTTTCTTAGATCTGTTTTCTTTTTTTTTTCGAAAATGTAGAATTTTTGTTTATGTAAGATTTGTTTTTTTCTTAGATCTAACATTTGTTTTTTTTTCTTGGATAAACTCGTATGCCCTTTTTTATATTATTATTTTGTTTATGTAAGATTTTTTTATAATATTATTTTGTTTATGTTAGATTTTTATTGGATTAGGTTTTGCTAGAATAATAATACTAACAGTTTTGGGGATAGTTTGTGTTCGCATACCAAGTGTTCGATCAAATGCTTGAATGAAAAAAAAAACTTATGTTTAACCTTTTTTATTTTATTTTTTATTATTATTATTTTGTTTATGTTAGATTTTTATTAGATTGAGGACATGAGGTTGATAGATCACATGTGATTGATGAATAGTTTTGTAGTCTTTTTTATGTTAGTATATGCTAACACATGTTATCTGTTCCAGTGTCGATTTTCACGAGTAGGGTATTTGAACAAGGCGGCGTTGGTGATGTGGCTGTGGTAAGTGATGTAATTGATGAATAAAAGTGTAATCTTTTTATGTTACTATATTCTAACACCTGTTAGTCATGCCCATTATGTGTTTGAGGATCCCAACTAACTTATGTATCTGTTACAGTGTTGGTTTTCACATGCTAGTATATACCCAACTAACACATGCTAGTATATACCCAACTAACAGTTAGTGATGCTCACACACGTTAGTGATGCTAAACACATGCTAGTATATACCCAACTAACAGTTGTTAGGGTCCATATGACATACGCTATTTTCAGTAAAACATATGTTTTAGAATATGCTAACACATGCTACTAATGTCTTTTATCATATTATATATTTCATGAATATGAGGATAATTTTTTGGTATATGGATTTGGATTGGTTATGATTTGATTTTTTAAATTTATTATTGTTGGATTTCAAACCCTATTAATCGTATTTGAGTAGTTGTATTAACATAGTTGTAAAAATCGCGTTTAGTGTTGTTTATACACATGTTTGAGTATTATACACTTGGCACTTCAAATTGACTACGATACACATGGCATTGCAGATTTGGTATTGTTTATACACATGTTAGCGATGCTAACACATGCTAGTATATACCTAACTAACAGGTGGTAGGGTTCATATGACATACGTAATATATGCCTAACTAACGTGTGTTAGGGTTCATATGACATACGTTATTTCAGTAAAACATATGTTTTTAGAATACACTACACATGTTAGTGATGTCTCATTATATGTTTCGGAGAGCCCAACTAACACGTGTTATCTTTTTTTGTAGGTGAAGAGATGTTTTGTGTTAAAGATGAAGATGTGTATCAAGAACGAAGCATAGCTAGATCTTTTTTATGTTGTTATGATAGTTTTTTATCATTCACAAATAATTATGTATGTATGAAAAAATTTTTGATACATTTTTAGTATTGATTGTAATGATCGTTTTTATCATTTATTAAATAAATACACATTTTATGTGATCTTTTATTATGTTCTTTTAGTATATGCCTAGTAACACATGTTAGCGATGTCTCACATGAGGTCAGAATTTTGCATCACAACACTAACGTATGTTAATTTTTCGTGCTGGAGAAAGTGCCATAAAGTAGGAGAGAGGTGACTTGACAAGTGTCAAATCAACCTTTTTAAACCTAGGATTCAGAAAATTGCTCAATGACTCATTTGCCCTTGATCTCATTACAACCACACAAATGCAAGTGACTTTCTATTATTATAAACAATTAATTAAGGACCATTGATCAAGTTTGATCAATGGTCACTTTAGAGTTTAAAGGGTTTTTCATGAAGATGAGGTTTCCTCTTTATCCATCCCGGAAAAGGGTAAAATGAGAACATAGTTGAGTTGGAAGAACAACAGGAACTCACTTTATAACCACACACTTAATTTATTTAAAAAAATAATGCGTGGTTGTAAATTAAAGTATAATAAAATATTGAATAGAAATTTAAATGTCAACGTTGGTGTGTAGGTTTTTTTACACCAGTGTAAAACCATCGTAAAAAAAAATTCAAATTTTGTTTACGGCAGAGTTACCCATTTTTACGTCATTGTGTAAAAAAAATTTTAAAATTCACATTTTACGTCGAAGTTCCCACGGTTCTTCCAACTCAACCTTGTTTTCATTTGAACCTAATTATATATACATGTATAGGCTAAGTATTTGATGAAAACCCTTTAAAATGAGAAAACTTTAGGAAACCCTACTTTTCAAGATTTTTTCAGAAAAAATTAGGGCATGTAATATACATGTTTTTAAGAGTTTTGAGCCAAAAAACACAAAAAAGCGCCGAGCCAGTATTTTTAAAAAAAAAATAAACAAGTTTTGTGTTACATATGCAACATGTATGTGTTACATATGTAACATGTCTTTTTACAGTGCAACATGTCTGCACATATGTGTTACATATGCAACACCCAAATAACTTATTTATTTTTAAAAAAAAAAACCCTCGGTGCTTTTTTTGATTTTTTTGGCTCAAAACTCTTAAAAACATGTATATTACATGCCCTAAAAAATTCAGGCCCTAAAAAGCTTGGGAAGTAGGGTTTTCTCAAATTTTTAGGGTTTTCATTCTAACCTTACCCTGTATATATATATATATATATATATATATATATATATATATATATATATATATATATATATATATATATATATATATATAGGGGAAGGTTCAATTGAGAACTCATAGTTAGGGAGAGAACTCGAGAACTCCTACTTAAATTAAGAAAAAAAATCATAACTCAAAATTTAAGTCAAAAACCAAAAATCTGGTTCGGAGCTTCTCTTTCCCACGTCATCCCGGTTCAGAAAAAAAAATAAAAAAAATAAAAAATAGGCGACTTCTAATACACCTGTGTAGTAAATGTCGGTTAGGTTTAGGGTTTAGTTTTTGGGTTTAGTTTAGCTTTTAGGGTTAGTTTTTTTTAGTTTAGTTTGTAAGGTTTAGGTTTTTGGGGGTGGGGTGGGGGTGGGTAGGGTGGATTTAGGTTTTTGGGTAGGGGGTTAGGTTTTTGGTTGTGACGGGTGGGGCTTAGGTTTTTGGTAGGCGGTGGGTGGGGTGGGTTTAGGTTTTTGGGTGGGGGGTGGATGGGTGGTTTAGGTTTTTGGGTAAGTGATTTAGGTTTTTTAGTGAGGGTGGGGGTGGGTGGGGTGGAATTAGGTTTTTGGGTGGGGGTAAGTTGGGGGTAGGTGGTTTAGGCTTTTGGGTTATACTACACATGTGCAGTAGCGTTTTTTAGGTGTGTTTTTTTTTTTTTAATTTTTTTTATTTTTTTTCCGAACGGGTATGACGTGGGAAAGAGAAGCTCCGAACTAGTTTTCTATTTTTTTACTTAAATTTTGAGTTATGATTTTTTTATTATATTTTTTTGTATTTAATTAGGAGTTCTCGAGTTCTCTCAATAAAATGAGTTCTCTATTGAACCATATATATGTGTGTGTGTGTGTGTGTGTGTGTATTTATATGGTGGGGTTAGGGTACAATGGCCATATTTCGTGAGAAGTGTGAGAAAGATTAAAAATTAATATGTATGCATCATTGTTTGGACTTATTCATGATGTGTTGGATTGTTTAGGCTAAAATAACACCAAACATAACAATTAAAAACACAAAACAATTTATTTTAGGCTTAAAATCTTAAAACACCATGCCAAGAACACATGTTCTTAATTGTTGTGTTTTTAGCTGTGTGTTTTAGCTATGTTTTAAATTTCCCGGCTATTATACATTGCATTGTGTTTTAATTTGTTGTGTTTGGTGTTATTCTAGAAAAAAACCCCAAAACATCATACCTAAATCCAATACATGATGTCTACATGTTAATTCTTGACCCTTCTCACACTTCTCACAAACTATGGCCTTTGTACCCGAACCTTTACACACACACACACACACACACACACACACATATATATATATATATAACACAACCATTGGGTGTTTCGAAAAACTACTTTAATGAAACACCAAAGTAAACGAATGATTGATCTACAAATGCTTCGCAAGATAACCAATAATTACCAACTTCGAAAACACCCGAATCACCCAAGACACCTCGTGTAGATCCCTATCAACACGAACAACGAAACACGTGAAACAAGGCACCCAGACAACAAGGCATGCGACCTGAGGCCACTCGATAAGTCACGGCCGCGCTTGAGAACGACGGGCGAGGAGGCACAATCAAATAACAAAGGCAGTAGTGATGATGCGAGAACATTAAAAACAACTGAAATCAAGAACAACTAAACGCATTACAACATTCGAGCGGATTTGGCAGAACATATTGGGACGGCTCCAGAACACAACTCCGATGAAGATGATGAGAATTAGAAACATGTAATGTGGTAGTTTTATTTTTATTTGAAGTACTTTTTAGTACAATTGTCGCTGTCTCTTTTTAAATGTAATATAAGTGTCTTTTTTCTAAATTCCATTCATTTGTTTATAAGACCACCTATAGTGGCAATTGATTTGGGCGTGAAAATGCCTTCCAACACCGCCCACGGGGCATTATGCTTTAAAAATGGCTTTTGGCCTTATTTTTTTTGCACTGGGTTTGAACGTGTTTTTCCCCTCATTTTTGGAGAAGGGCGTTATATTCCTCCCCCACTACGTCCGGTCTAAAAAGAAAAAAAATGTTTGTCACATGTCAACTAGGGGTGTTCAGAATTCGATTCGGATTCGAAAAATTCGAAATTCGACTTAGTTCGATTCGATTACCAAGAATTCGATTCGATTATTAAGAATTCGAATTCGATTCAATTCGAATTCGAGTCCAGTAAATCGAATACGAATCGAATACGAATTTATGATTTTAAATTCGATTCGAAATTCGAATAAAAACTGTACGTGTTTATTTTATAAATATATATACATACATATACATTATTATATACACAAATATACATAATGAAAATAGGAACTTCTAAATTTTGGTCAAACTTTAAGAACCCATAGTCTCTACAACTTTTACCATAATCATATTTTATATATTTACATTATACATCACAAAATTCTAATAGACTTACTCTGTACTATTTTTACCTTTCCTATTTGACATATTGTTGTTTATCAATTTTGTAGATTAGTATTTTAGATGTTAAAAATAATAAATTTGTATTAGTTTTAAAACTAAAAGTAAAAAAAAATTCTTATTTATGATGAATTTGAACTTTATCGAATTTATTCGAATTCGATTCGAATTCGAGTTTCTTATTCGAATCTAATAAATTGAATTTTAAACGAATACGAATTCAGAAAAAAATATTAAAAATTCGAGAAATTCGATTCGAATAATTCGAAAATTCGTTATTCGATTCGTTGAACACCCCTAATGTCAACTCATGCCCTAAACCCAAGTTTATTCACTCCCCTACATTTTAGGGCTTGAGTTGGGGAGCACACTAGTGCCACATATCAACTCATGTCTCCAACCCAAGCTCCTCCACTCCACTGTAGTCTTACGCTGTGTTCCCGAGTTAACTTAAACAGGGAAAAGAAAGGAAAAGAATTGAAGGAAAGGAAAAGAAAGGATAAATATTCTTTCCTTCTGTTTCTTTTCAAATCGGAAGGAAAACTAAACTAAAGAATTTTGCCTGGTTTTCCTTCCATTTTCTTTCTTTTCCTTTCATAAATGAAACTCAGGAACACACCATGTTTTGTTTTTCTTCCTTAAATGAAACTCGAGAACACAATCAAAATTTTCTTCCTTTCATTTCCTTTCTTTTCTCTCATTAAGTTAACTCGGGAACACACCGTTAAAGAGAGAGGTTGGGGTGGGGGTGGAATTTTTTTTTAATTTATTAAAATTTTAAGCAAAGGCAAAAGGACAAAAGTGCCTCTCAATTAACGTTTCTTTGTAACTTGTTTAACAAAGTGGATGATGATAGCAACAAATGACAAACCTTAAAGGTCCAGTTGCCAAAAAAAAGGATGTAATAGGCAAAACCGACCAAACCTCGTGGACGATTTTGACTATTAACTCAAACCCAAATATAAACCTCAACTTGATAGTGTTGAGTCGCTATAAAAAGACACTATATTAACTCTATAAACACACACCACATATTCAAAATAGAGGAAAGATCCGGTACAAATAGTTTTTTTGGTAAGAACTGTGAGAATCAAAGGAGGGTATTTTTTCTTAATTTTTTTTTTTAAATTTTTTTCCCCATATTGTTAAACATGTATTATAGTATTGAAAACTAAAAAAAAAAAAAAAAAATTGGTGTAGAGTAATTACATAATTACTCTAGTGTAAACTAATGTATTTACCTTAATGACGTAATTACACAAAAAAAAATTTTAATTTTTTTTTTGTATTATTTATCTAGAAAGAATGTTTAAGCACATGGGGAAAAAAAATTCTAAAAAAAAAAAATTTTTTTTTACCCCTTTGATTCTCACAGTTCTTACAAAAAAACTATATGTATTTGATCTTTACTCATTCAAAATATTTCTTTTAACCCTATATACGCAACACCACATATTCAAAATATTTCTTTTAACCCTACTGACAACCAAGTTGGTAAAATGTTATCACACGCCGGACATCAATAGGGTCAGTACAGACCAAACCTCCTATTTTTTGGATTAGAAGTGTAAGTTTATCTCATTACATATTTAAATAATATTATTTTTATTTAGTTGGGTCTCTCCTAATCCAAAAGCCCAATTAAACATATTTTTTTCAACCTCCAATTTAAATGTTTTAAGTATCCCCACTGAATGTTGTATTATATTATTTCAAGGAATGTACTACTTAATTTTTTTTCATAAGTAAATTATCTTATAATGGTTAAAACAATCCATTTTATATACAGAGAAATAAAAATAGTGATCATCATTGGGCCTGGGTATCAAAAAGGGCTGTGATTGCAGGTAGTTCGGTAATCGGTACTTTGGTATTAAGAATTGGGCCTGGGTTTCATCTCGATTCCTGATAGACATTCCTAATCGGTTTCGGTTCCGGTTCCGGTTCAATTCATTTGGTTTTCGGTTTACATTGCAAGACGCATTTAGGTAAATCCGATTCATCAATGTTTATGAATATTTATTTTTTCAATGAATGTTTGCTCATGAGTTTGGTTTTGGTTTATGTTTTTGTAATCAAGTTCATCGACTTGGTAGTCTTATTTATCGATTTAGTAAACCGGTTCATTGAAATCATGGCAAACGTATTACTCACACAAATTCAAGCCTAACCCAGCCGACCCTCCCAAACCGAGCAACTTGAGACCGACCCACTCTTTAATGGTCCAGTCCAGTTCCGGTTTAGATTTGATCAAATGCACACTCCTAGTTTTGGCCGCGAAGGCACGAAATATGTTAAGAGTGTACAAAATATACTTTATCATTTCCTTGGCAAAACATATACTATATAACTTACAAATTGACTTCAAACACATGAATTTCACCAAAAGCAAGACCAAACCAAAGAATTGTAGACAAAATGCATAGGATATATAATCATATATATATTGGTTATTAACTTAGAATAATTATTACCTCCTAATCAACCCATGAAAGAACCCAAACTTGTCTTACCATGCTTATTCTTCACTTGATGCAACCATCCAAACCCTTTAAGAGCTTTTGAAATCTTCATAAGGTTAGGTCTCCCCATTCCTAAACTCATCTTCCTTGTTGAGAACTTCAATGCTTGTAAGCAACACAAATGCCCATTGCTCATCTCTTCTCCTTCATTATTCTCATCTTCATCTTCTTCTACATTATTAAATCTCTCAACTCCGTCATTGTTATTGCTCATGATTTCCTTTCGATTCTTTTCATTATCGGTTTCGTAATCTTCCCATAATGAATCCATACCTTCTTCACCTCCTTGTGAATTATACCGCTCCTCGAATAGCTTACACGCTAACGTCCTCCTCCATTCTTTCTCCTCCTTCATCGATCCATAACTCTTGAAATTATTAGAAGAATTCGACCTCCAAGAACTCGATCCAACTGTATTCTGAATCTGTTTATCGTTATAGCTAACAACTCTTCTCACAGGACCTGCATTTGCTTTACCAAATTCGCCAACAACTTCATCTAAATCTGTTTCGGTTTCAGTAGCCGTTGTAAAATCCTCAAATCCATCCAATTCTTCTATCAATTTCTCCACGCCTTCATCATTTTTTAATTTATCAGTATCTTGTACTACATTATCATATCTTGTATCAGTATATGAATCATTAATCATGTCGTACATTCTCCAGCCACCATGAACATAACTTTCTAGCACCTTACCCACGCATAACTTATCACTATCTGAATAATTAACTGCATGATCATCATCATCCAAATCTAAACAATTAGTTCTATTAACCGAATGCTCTATAACCATCTTCGTCGTTAAAGACATGACTTCTTCAACTCCTACATTACAAACCAACGTACCATCAAACACGATTTCATAAATCTCAAAACCCTCAACGTCATCTATGTTCAACTTGAGTTCGTTGATGACAGTTTGAAGGATTTCGAGTTTCGGGTATGGAAAGTTAGACCAGAATGAGGTGAGGAGAAGGGAGAGGAAGAGAGTGGTGAAGAACAAAGGAGATATGAAGGAGAAGAGTTTGATTAAGTAGCGAGAGAAGAAGATGAAATAAGAGAAGTATAGAGGGTAAGATATTATGATGGAACATATAAGAGATATATCATGAAGGATTGTGTAAGTGATTAGTTGAATATTAACGTTTCTTTTAAAAAATGATGATGATGAGAGACAGAAGGTATCGGCCATTGTTTTATGGTTTTGATCAGCTTTTAATAAAGACAAAATTGGGTGTTGGAGAAGATGACATTTGGGAGTGAGTGAGTTTTCAGTTGTGGTCTTCTAGACTTCTAGTTTGTTTGCTTCACTTTTATTGTTGCATATGTGAGTTATGACTTATGACAAAGCTTTTTCGGTTAGTAAATGAATTGATTTATTACCCAAGGCATTATAGCCTAGTGGTATCTTGGTGGTGTCATAAGACTTAGGGCCATATGGTCCTGGGTTCGAATCTCACAAAGGGGGTTTTCTCATAATTATGAGTTTCCTCCTGAATTGGTGACTTGGTGGTGGAATATGATCGCGTGGCAACACTGGTGGCACGATGATACTCCAGTGTTCCGTGAGTGATTCCAATTTGTTGGCCGTTCAAAAAAAAATGAATTGATTTATTTTTAACTTTACAATTAATTAATCCAATAATTGGAATTTAAGGCATGTATAAAGTTGTTTACGAGAAAAAACCATATACAAACATAAATAATTAATATTAATTTTTGCGTATCTAAATAATTTTTTCGATCTAAATATTTTTCGAATATAAAAAAATAGTAGAGATATTTTGAATAATTTCTTTATTTTATGAATGTAAAAAGTACAAGATTTAGAAAATAAAACTCATTGATTAAAAAATTATACGATTTAGAGGGTGTTTGGGGTTGTGTTTTGAAATAGATTTTTAGATTATTGCGTTTTGAAATCATAAATAATCTCCTTTTAATGTTTGGGAAAGGTTTATAAAAATTAATTATTTGGGTTTAAAAGGTTACAACTCAAAACGTATAATTCTTTTGAAAAGCAGCTCTACCTCTACTGCAACAAAACACATAATCTATTTTGAAAAAGTAATCCAAACACCCTAAAATATTGTGCATTTCGACCGTAAAGCCATAAATTTTCTGTATATCACATCCCTTGAACGAATGTTGTCACCCATTTGTTGATGGAATCTAGTCAGAACCGTGCTCTAAAAGGTTTTCGTTCGCTCATGTCCTCCTTCTTGAAATGTGGTAATATAACCGTTGACCAACGCGATTTCTTCCTTCACAGTCCAACGTCGTGCTGGTATTGGGTTTTGTGGGGGCGGGATTGGGGTTGGATTTGGATTTTTGTTTGCCATTTGGGATCAGTTTAGATAAATGATAATGCAAAATGAAAAGAATGCTTTGGTATGACAATATATATATACACACAACTTTTTAATTGTTGATCGTTGGCTAGCAGCCAACAGCTATTTTTTTAAATTGGTCCTCACTAGCTCACCCGACCTAAGAGTGTTATGGTTCACGCGATCTACATGGCTTTATTGGTGGCTCGCGACAGCTCGTTCACGGGCCACAACACATAGTCTAATAATAAAATCAAAAGATAATATAATCATTTTATGAGCCGAGAGTATAAAATGGTAGAATTTATTGAACAAAGAAATGTTCAAGGTTATAGAGTGGTCTAAAGAAAGCGGTTATGAGTTATTAGAAGACCAGAGAGCAAGGTTTCCACATGGGAACCAGTCATAATCATATCAATGAAGTGCATATGTATGTTTTGCCCCCTCCCTACGGTTCTAACTTTTTCCCTTTTTTTGCAATTTCTATAACGGTAGAAATATAAAAGTTTCTTGTTGCACTATAATTTTCCTGCTAATTTATATTCATTAACTTCAAAACAAACCTAAATAAGTTGTATTTAGTGTTTTTTTAACATTTCGATATAAATTTTATTGAAAATGTAGATTTATTAACACCTGCATATTTTTGTATCATAAATTATGGAGACTAGCGATAACGTGGCGAAACAAACAAATACCTAACCACCAACATTGGTATTGATATCGGTATATATTATTATCGGATAACTTTATTTTTTTGTATTGCATAGCACAAACCTTCAAAACTGAATTGTTAACTGTCAAACTAGTAAACTCGGTAGTCCAATTGACCCAATCAACCCGGCCAATTTGGTTTGTTGTTTTTTCAAAATCAGAGTTACGGTTCAACATACAATTTTCGTTGGTAAGCACCTATTTAATATACGTCTCAATTTATATACCATTATTCATCTTAATTCACCTAATAATAAGTTACCTTTAAACTAATGTTTTGAAACCTAGACCGGCCGGTCGGATTGGCTGGACCGGAAACGGGGGTCGAACGTGTGTGCATTGAACCAGAGGTTGGACCGGTGAACTAGGCTGGTTGAACCAAGGTTTTAAGGGGGTTAAGCCGGATTTTTTAATACTTTTTAAAATTTTATCCTATTGATTTTACAACATCGTCTGGTCCGACCTGTTGGACCCGTAAGGAAACCAATTCGACATCCAGTCAATAATAATAATAATAAAAATAATAATAATAATAAATAATAATAATAGTGGTGGTGGTGGTGGTGACGGTGGTGGTGGTGGTAGAGTAACTTGATCCTGTAAACCAATACCACAGACAAATAACTAACTTTTAAGAATGAGAAAGATTGTTATTAGATTGTGTGTGATGTTAGCGGTTGTGACCGCATTAGAGTGCGTGTGATGTTACCGGTTATGATCGGTAAGTTAGTTGCATAGTTAGTCATAGGCAGTTAGTTGATTATTAGATAGTCTTCCTGTTTTTCTCTATATATAGATGCTCAAGTACTCATTTGTTGATTAATGATCTTACAATACATTTGAGAGCTCTATGTCTTTTATGATATCAAAGCATCGATACCTGGTTTTCAGGCAAAGTTCTTCTACGGCTGTTTTCCAACTACACCTTTCTCTCCAGCAATCTACCTCTTCTCTATTTCTTCACTGCTCTTTTTCTTCTATGTTTCTTGTCTACCCTTTTCTACTTAATTTTCTTGTCTTCAATGGCAGCATCATCGCCATCTGCTTACAGTATCCCTACGAATCAGTGAAACCTATTACCGAATATCACAAAGTTTTTATCAATATAGCTTGATGATCAATTTTTTTAAACTAGAAGCATCAAATTGGTACAATTTTAAAAAGGTTTAGGGTTACTACATTGGCCCGGTTAGCAAAATTGTTGACCAAAGGACTATCATTTGCTCGTTTTGATGTCTTAAGGTCCAAACTTCACTTTGTTGCACCCCATTTCGCTTAAGATGGCATATTAGAGAGTATGTGTGATGTTACTGGCTGTGACTGGCATTAGAGTGTGTGTGTGTGTGTGATGTTACCGGTTATAACCGGTATATTAGTTACATATATAGTTAGTTAGAGGCGGCTAGTTAGTTGATTGTTAGATAGCCTTTCTCTCTTTCTCTCTATATAGATGCTCATATACTTATTTGTCGATTAGTGATATTACAATATATTTTGAGAGCTCTACCATATCTTTTAATTGTATTGGATGTATGAAATGATAAAATTTTGTCATTGTACAACACTAAGGGGATGTTTGGTAGCCTCTTAATCAGCCTCTTAACCATTCAGTTCTGAATCATTCAGCATTCAGACTGTTTGTTTCAGTATCTAAATGGAATGGTTAAGTGTTGAACCATTAAGCTAATAAGGGATGCTAAATGATTCAGCTCTTAACCATTCAGAGCCTCTTAACCATTCAGATCATCTTAATGATTCAGCACTTAATCAACCAAACAGTCCCTAAATGTTTTCTAGTACTCCACTCATATTAACAAGACTTGTATTTATCTCCCCTCCTAAAAGTTCATGGACTTTGTCATTATATTGTAAATAGTTGATCACAAAGATGGCACATATTTCTTCGTAACGAAATCATCAATCATAATCTGAACACACTTAATCGTGAACCTATAGTGTATTTAGATCAACCCATGTAATACTCATTTGTAATATGAGTTATATATCTATATCTATACTTCTATACTTACTACATTATAAAGGAGGAGTCATGGGCAAATATGTCCAAATTATCCAAAGTTAAGATGACATTACCAATGGTTTCTTTACAATTTTATAAATTTTACCATTTTTCTTCCCTAAATGCCCCTAGAAGTTAATTAACTTTTATATGAAAATGGAACTCACCTAAACTAAATAAACACATGGGATAGCAATATTTTTTAACAAATTTCATATAATGACGATGAAATATAATAATTTATGTTATCATAATGAATAATCTTATCTCAGCTAAACTTGCATAAATTTTAAAACTTTGCCATAATTATAAACTTACAAATCACACTTTTAATTTCTAAATGGACAATGACCTTCTATATGATAGTGTATACAATATCATATTATTACTACATGTTTTTGTCATGTAAATGAACTTTATCATTTAGCAAGGTGTCTTCAATGGCACGGTTATGTATATATGTAATGACCGGACAACTTACACAAGAGTAATGTTTATGTTCATATTGGTCTGTTACAGTAACATACCTTTGGGTTTATTAAGATTTGTTCAATAATGAGTACATGGTTTTTGTGGTAAACTACAATAAGTTATAAGTGGCGGTGCACATTTATTTATCTTTTCTTTCTATGAATACTTGTTAAAACATAGTGTGCACATTTCTATTCTTTTTGCGTAACTTGCGGCAAAAAACTTAAGTATGATAATGTTGTATTGCAATCCATTTGTGGATCCCGCTGCAACGCGCGGGTAAACCCACTATGATGACTTAAAAAGTTAATAACTATTTAAACAATTAATGCGTCCAAATAGAGTTGATGTCTTTTTAATTGTTTTTCTTTCTTTTGTACTCTCACCATCAATTAACAAACTATAGCTTTGAATCTTTGATAATGTGGGAGTTAGAGAGAGTAGTCAACAAATGAAAAAGAGTTGATGCAAAATGAGTAGGTGGTGAATTCTGAATAGTTCAATAGCGGAAAATTAGTATTAAATCTACAAAATAATATCGGGGAAGAAAACTAAAAACCAATGTATTAAAATTTGAATGTTAAAACTTTGTAGATAACCTTTAGTTATATCTACACATGTTTTTTTAAGTTAACGTACACAGCCTCCTAAATCTAGGAAGTGTACAAAGATAAAGATAAAAGATACAATGGAATGATGGATTACAAAATGCCAACCAAAATATAACACTATGCCGACTAATATAAAAACAATGCCGAGATAAAAAAAACACAATGAATCGGAAAAAAAAAAGTCACGATGACGAAAGAAACACAATGATACATAAAAAGACATAAATCATTTGAAACAAAATTCTAAAATCTACAAGCTAAAATAGAAAATCATAGAGTTCGACGATACGGTTCAAATGCTGCTAGAATAAGTTCAATCTTAGTCCGTTTGATATCTTTGCTACGACTTCCTAATTTTAGGAGACTGTGTATTATGCCTTTTATAAGATCATTAAGCTTATACGGGTAACCTTTTATTAGTCGGATCGTGTTTAAGTTAAGTAGTTGATCTAACTGGTCATGTTCCAACTAACCATTTTGACACAAGTTGTATTGTCGAGCCCAAAACGTATTTTCTTTTGTATATGTTTTGCCTCGTGTAAGAAATTGATGCTGATGCAAACACATATATATTAGCTTCATCGTAGTAAACTCAAAGGAGTTAAGAAAGACGGTTCAAGCCTTCATGGCCTTTGTAAATATATCATAATGGACAAGAACTTCCCACCCACCACCATTAATATCACAATAATACGACTATCAATGTGACCTTTTTCCCAACACTTTTTATCATAATAAAACATTAAAACACTTTAATCCTTGATATTGATATTGATATCACAACCTGATCCTTTAAAAGTTATCTGCATTGCTGAACAAGGAAAACAAACTGTAGAAGCACGGATTAAAAGGTTAAGACTCATTAAGAGGCGGCAAACGAACCCAAAACCTATTCAGGGTTATGAGACATGTATTCAAGTATTGGATTGATTTTAGAAATTTCATTGGGTATGGGACAAGAGGGATATGGTATTAGGGGATACTTGACCCGATTACTTGAAACACACATAAGGGTTTACCCAACCTACGCGTAAACATTGTTAAGCTGCGTGTCTCACAATTAAAAGGTTGGAGATTCAAATCCTACACAATACATGATGTAGTGTATTTATCTTAGAAAATCTAGAAAAATACAGCTTAAAATACCAATAAACATTGTGTTTTGTTTTTCCTTATGTGATATATCATCTTTTAGTTTACTTTTTATAGATTTCCAATTTGCTAGTTTATTAAAAAAAATAGATAATAAGAAATGTCTTCGAGAATCCTAACAAGTAATTTTTAACAAACTAATAGGGTATACCCTATTGGTAATTTTTAACAATTTTAGTATTTTTAAGGATTGATTTTTTCTACTCACACAGGGCCCTCAAATTCCCAGGGACAACCCTAACAATTACTATAGTTATTTTTACACTTAGAACATAAATCTATTCGGATTTGATCATAACATTATATATATGGGGTAATGATCATAAGAAAGCTCTCATTCATAAGAAAACTAAAAACACTCAATATCCATGTATCCATGTGTATATACCGTGTATATACTACAGTATATCGTATACTGCATAAACGTAGTATATATTGCATATATGTAATATGATATAGGTAAATGTTCGGGTGCAAATGTCATATTTCATGAGAAGTGTGAAAAAGATTAAGAATTGACACGTAGACATCATGTTTTGGATTTAGGCATGATGTTTTTTTTGTTGTTTTTGCTACAGAAACACCAAACACAACAATTTAAAACACTTATACGATATATTATAGACATGGAACTTATAAAACACAATTAAAATACATAGCTAAAACACAATAATTTAAACACATGTTCTTGGCATAGCGTTTTAAGTTTAAAGGGATTCCCTCCCCCTTTTTCATTTTTATGACATTTTCAACTTTAGAGCATATATTAGTCGATCATTTCTGCATGATTTTTTTCTTGTGCACCACCCCTTACAATACAATGGGTTTCGAAGATAAAAATCCTTTATTGGTCCATAAATTGACCACCCAGGTAAATTCATGATTCAATTTGATTATTTCTTTTTATTTTTTTATTAAGCATATGAATCATGAATTATCTTGTTATGACTCATGAATCAGATATATTCGTTTTTTGAAAGAACTGTTCAAGGAAAAAGCAATCTCCTCGCCCACTACCGGTTGATCCTTAGACCTGCCCCCATCTTCTTCCATCAACTAAATGAATTCTTAGATCTTGTTCATGAGATTAATAAAAAGAACTTCTTTCTATTCTAATTTTTATTTTTGTGTTTCTAATTGATATGTTTCGTGTTATTTTGGCCTATACAATCCAAACATCATTACTTAGTCCAAAAAATGTTGTCTACGTATCAGTTTTTAATCATTCTCACACATCAAGAAATATGGCCTTTGTATGATAACCTCACCCATATGATATATGTATGAAGTTTTTTTTGGTTTTAAATAATTTTCTTGAATATATCTGTGTGCGGGCGCGCTAACCAGTTGGGGATTAAGAACGCGTGAATCATTGCGGACCACTCTTTTTCGCTTAATTGCACACTTTCCAAGGTTTTGTTTTTTTATTTCATTTATACACATGTGTATATACATGTCTAGAACTAAAAAAATAAGTATTGTACATATATGTGCTAATGTGTAGAATTG
Organism: Ambrosia x helenae; assembly: GCA_030844895.1. Classification (NCBI taxonomy): domain Eukaryota; kingdom Viridiplantae; phylum Streptophyta; class Magnoliopsida; order Asterales; family Asteraceae; genus Ambrosia; species Ambrosia x helenae. Next base: position 37,684 of record JAUTDX010001627.1, on the reverse strand, counting down.
ATTGCGCATATATGTATATTAAGTATGGTTTCTAACATTTTTTGTACATATATGTTTGAAAAATTAGTTATGCCTCAAAAGTAAGTGGTCGAGAATGGCTCTCACGGTTCTCAAATTAACTATTCCCAAAATATAACAAGAACATAATCTGAATCTTGGTAAGCAAGAGGCAGTGGGAATGAACCTCAAGACGTTGAATCGGTGGGTCAGTGTTACCTTATATATGAATCAAAATCGATCAAAATTAGAGTGTAGAGTCTTATACATAGAAATGACAAAAAACATAAAAAAGATTATGAATGTTTACTTATTGATCATGTTCATAAGTAAAGAGATGACATAGATTTAACTTTTGATTATACAAAATATGTCCTTTAAGTTTACAATCGTTTTTCAATGGATACCCTTTGACTTTTAAAATGATGTGATTAATCCTGAATGACTTAAAATCTTACACCCACTGTCCTTTAGCACTAACCAGGTTAGATTTTAACGTTAAAATTGATAACGTGAGGGACATGTGAGGGCATAACAGTATTTCACCTCTCCCTCCTCATCTTTCAGGTTTAAAACCAGACAATTAGGGCAACATGATCAAACGATCTAGGGTTCTTCAAGAAACCCAAATTAGGGCAAAATTGGGCACATGATCATGGACCCTGTATACTGCCATTGTGGGGAAGAAGCAATCGTGCGTACATCATGGACAAGTAGGAACCCATGTCGCACTTCTATGCTTGTCCTAACCAGGTAATTCCACTCACCTTTCTGAATTTACAAGCTGATTACAATGAAGTTGCATCTGATGGATTTTGTTTCTTTAAATTAGCGATCACGATGTGGATTTATTGGATGGTGTGATAAATTGAAGTGCCAAAGGTGTACAAACATCATACCAGGTCTGTTAAAAGCCAAGAATAACCTTGAAGTGTATAATGACCACCTTGTAGTTACAAATGGCCATCTTGAAGACAAGGTCAAAGCTTTGAAAGGTCAAGCAAGCAAAGTGAGAAGGATGTTGATTTGTAGTTGGTTAGGTTTCTTGGTGTATATGATATTGTATTCTTAGTTGAACTGTTAATGGGTATGTACCATGTAATGAAAGTGTATGTAATGCACTTGTTAAGACCTTTGTAAGAAATGGTTAATGATAATGAAAGTGCTTATAATGCACCTTTTGGCATGTGATCTAAATTTGTACAAACAAGCCTGAATGTTCACCCAAATTGACCCATTTGCAATGTGCATATTGAATGTTCACCCAAATTGACCCATTTAACAAATTGTATAAACTGCAATAACCCATAATAACCCAAATTGACCCATTTGCAATGTGCATATTGAATGTTCATAAACTATAATAAACAACATACAAGATTGTTTACCCAAATTGACCCATTTAACAAATTGACCCATTTGCAATGTGCATATTGAATGTTCATAAACAACATACAAGATTGTTCATCCAAATTGACCCATTTAACAATCTGTAACCCAAATAACCCAAACTGTAAACAAACTGTATCCCATAATAACCCAAATTGACTCATATAACAAACTGTAACCCATAATAACCCAAATTGACCCATTTAACAAACTATAATAAACTGTATCCCATAATAACCCAAATAAACTGTAATAAACAACTGCACATAACCCATAAACCAAAATTGCAACATTATAGCTGCATTAACTACATAACCTACATAAACTGCATGTTCAACTTATCCTAAGCATTACTACATGTTCAACAAACATAAACAAAGACATGTTCAACAAAAATAACAAACATAAATAGTAGATGACACATCCTAAGCTTTGCTACCTTGAACCTTTTCAGTGTTACCCTTGTTGTTATTCTTCTTTTGAACCTTCTTTCCAGACTTGGCCTGACTACCTTGAACCTGTTGACTCTGTCCCTTGCAAGTCCTCTGGTTGTGTCCAGTATTCCCACATTTGCCACATTTCCCTTTGTGTTTTTCTTAGACAGCATGCCCCTTGATATTAGATCATCATTTTTCAAATGTTGATCTCTTTCTAACCTTCTTGGGTCTTCCAACTTGCGTGTGATGATTTGGTGGTGTTAAAGTTGTAGGAACTTGACACTTAGGCCATAAAGCTCTGCCATTGATTGGGTTAATCTTAAAGGAATAAACATGTCTCCACCTATCCATGGTATACACTAGATTAACCCAACTCTCCAATGCCCCAACTCTACCTCCATTACTAGCTTTGAACCAAATTGCAGCCACTGCATGTCTGCAGGGCATTCCTGTCCATTAAAGTAACAAAATTTAATATTAATGAAAGTAACAAAATTTGAATTGAACAACCTATACATACCTGTTATTTCCTAAGCTCTGCAAGCACAAGTCTTGTCAGCCAAATCCACAACACGTGTGTGACCAGGTTTACCACTAACCCTATATTTATCCCTCCATTCCACTACACATGATAGAAGGTTGCATCTCTCTTGATTGTCTCAAACATTTTTGTGGTCTTAGGTGTCAACAGACCTTCACTGCCCTCTACATCTTGCAACACCGAAACAATCCTCCTCATGCAATACTCCCTAATGTACTCCAGTGCATTAATGATGGGCTTGTCTCTGCCTCAACTATCTTGCCATTGAATGTTTCACACATGTTGCTTAGTAGCATATTAGTGAATACCGTACCTGTGATATGTTGGTATATCAAAATTTTGAAATATAAATCTAAAAAGCATTAACTACATAACTATAAATAACATACTTGAAAAGTGAGACCTGGTCCAGTGTAGAGGTGGAATTTTTTGACAACCACAGATGGGCCTTATTGTTAAGAGCCTTTAACTCATTCATTGCAGTAGTGAATTCAGGGATTGTTGTTGCACTAACACACTTCCAGTACAAGTCTTTATATATTTGCCTCTAAAACTTAGCTTCATGTTTTTATGAATGTGCCTGAGACAGTATATGTGCTCACCATAAGGAAATAACCTTGAAAGTGCCGGAAGTAGCCCATGTTTAAAATCTTTTGATAAGTACATGAAGGTGAAATGAATGTTATATAGTTTGCTAAAAAAATTAGAGAAAATACTTTCTTGTCTATCACTCATGAAGGTGAACCTTGACTCTCTATCTACATCCAAGTCATCTCCTAATAGATCTAGAAACCATGACCAAGAGTTGTAGTTTTCAGCCTTAATAATTGCATAACAAAGTGGGTAGATTCCATTATTTGGGTCAATACCCACTGCCCTCAAATCTGACCAGGATAAGGTCCATCCATAAAGGAACCATCTAGACCCAAAACATCCCTACCAATAGCCTTAAACCCTTGTTTTAATGCTCCCAAACAGACATATATTCTTCTGAACTTCCTTGTGGGGTCATCTAGATGATTAGGTAACTCAACCTCTATCTTAACAGTTGTACCTAGATTTTTATCCTGCAATTCCAACACATAATCCCTCAGTAAAGCATATTGTGATGTGTAATCACCTTCCATCATTTTCTTAGTTTTTGTCTTAGCTCTGTATGCTTTCATCCTTGATATTCCAAGCTCATATTTCCTTTGAAACTGTTCTTGAACAGCTTTCACAAGAATATCAGGGTTTTCTTCAATCTAATCCATCATTTGTTGAGAGAGGAAAGTAGATGTACATGTACATGTAGTAATCTTCCTTTTCTGGACACATTTATGGTCTTCAATTAATGTCCTCGCCACCTAACTTTCATGATTGGTAACTTTAGATATCAAAATTACCCATGGACATGGTATTCAGAAGGGTTTGTTTTGTTACCCTTGCCACCAACTTTTACATTGGATTCTCCCCTAACTTTACCCTAGTTTACAGGAGGTCCTCCCCTAACTTTACCCTTGTTCACATTGGGCCCCTTATCTTTTGATTTTTCCACAACAGGTGTTGTAGTTCTTAACTTTTTCCCAGCAGCCCCTTTAGGTTTTGGTTGACTTGCAACATGAACTTCATAATCATCACGATCAAATTCTGGTAAGGTACCATGACACAATGCCCTAACCTTTGCTTATTATCTTTCACAATAACTATTTGCCTTCATTGTCTCAGCCGAATGAGTTTTAATCAACTTTTTTGCTTCTTCCTTAGTTACAAATACTTGGGATAAGTAAAAAACTACTCTATTCTCATCTCTATTCTGATTTGCCTTTCTAATTTGATTTAGGTATCTTCCCCTAGCACTAGTTTCATTCTCATCAGACTCTGATCCACTTGGGAAAGCATCATTCTGCAACACTTCATCATCATTAGACTCTAAACCATGCTGTTGATTACCTATATCTCCTTCTTCAACATCAAGGTCAACATGCATCCTATAGTCACTCATATCCAAATCATGGTCAGCCATACAATTGTTTTCATCTACTATAAAATCACTATCACTGTCCTCCTTATCATTTGTCATAAAATCATTGTCTTCATTGGATTGTCCTGGACTACCTATATCCTCTTCATTGGACTGTCTTGCAGTACCTATATCCTATTCATTGGACTGTGTTGCACTACCTATATCCTCCTCATTTTGCAATGGTCCATTATCATACAAAAACATGTCATCATTAACCTCTAATGGAGTTACACTACCCTTCCCAACCACACTAGAATCTCCCCCATCACAGTTTTGACCAGCCCCACTAGACTCCACACATTTGCCTAATCCAGTGAAGCTTAAGTTTCTGACTACATTTAGCTTAGCAAGGACTAGTGCATAGGGTCCAGGTTCATCAATTTCTTCAATGGTAGCAGTCCCTCCTAGGTTTAGTTGGTGTCAATAAAATTTGTTTATGTTATCTAAACCATGTTGAGTAAAAAACATTGATTATCTTATGCACTGCCACATGTTGGGCTAACCTCAAAACATCCTGATCACAACTTAGGTCTTCAATACCATCATCTAAATTTTTTTCAGGATTTTGGAAAAAGTAATAAATATGATCAACAACGGAGTATCCTAACAGGCCCATTATCAAAAAAAACTTCAGGCACAAAGGACCTGTCAATATCACACAAGTCAACATGGTCAATCATACCCCCTGCATATATTCGACCTGGACTTTGAGTTAATTTACCACCATGATGAAGCTTTATGCTGAATATACTGGCTGTCCAACTGCAAAATTTTAAAAAATTGAACTTTTAAAACATACAACACTAAAACAAGAAAATCAGAACAAATTAGGGTTAAACTTACAATATAGATCATCGACATCAACAATATGTCTTGGTTCTCGTATAGTCCAGCCATCATCCCAGCCATCATCGACTGTCATTGTTGTGATTGTGTGAAGAAGATGATCAACGGAGTTGAAGGATCAAAATGATGATGTCTGATATTTTGAAGGGTTTTATAGAATGGGCTGATTTGGGGAGTGAAATAACTGATATGCCCTCACATGTCCCTCATGTGATCAATTTTAAACGTCAAAATCTAACCTGGTTAGTGCTAAAGGACGTTGGGTGTAAGAATTTAAGTCATTAAGGATTAAATCGCATCATTTTAAAAGCCAAGGGTATCCATTGAAAAATGGTATAAACTTAAAGGACGAATTTTGTAATTTTTCCTAATAAAAATACATATACATATAACTTTATCCCAAAAAAAAAAAAAAATAAATAAAAAAAAAATGTTCAAACCTTTATATTAAAGTTTATGTATAAACGCTAAAATGGTCAAAATTTTACAAATATCATATCAATTAATTTATAAATGATCAACGTAAGTCGAGTCGGACGCTATATTTGGACATAGCTCCGAATGAGATCCTCCACTTCATATTCCTCGATGGATCACTAACAGACTTTACCTTCATTGGTGGATCATTGATCAGTCGTTAAAAGCCCTTTGCTTTGTCATTGGGCCCAAACCGGTCCAAATGATCCCCTTAAGGCTAAGGCTAGACGGCTAGAGGTGTAAAAAGAAAAAAAACGGACCGTACTCGATAAAAAACCCAAAACCCGTTTTTTTATACTTGGGTATTAGATACCCGACCGGGTATTTCCAATACTCAAGATATAAATCTATATTTTTATGTTTTTTTAATAATTTTGTCTTTGTAGTATTTTTACTTTCTAATATGCATGTACTTTTATGCTATTTGTTTATATTCACCATATTGATTTTGATGTACTTATGCAAAAATACATACTCGGAACAAAAAAAAGTGTTAGTTATTAAAATAATCAGGTATAGGGTACGCCGTTCCATACCCCATCTACAACCGGTGACACTGGTAGGGTTTTCAGGTCAATACCTGGACCCGAACTTGATCCGGCCTGACGTGGATATGGTCAATACCCAAATTTTCCATATCCATATTTGGGTCCATGCCCGGAACCGGATATTGAAAAACCCAATTTTGTGCACCTCTACCTAAGGCCTAACCGTCCAATTCTATGGCTAGGGTGCACATAATAACCGGTTTCAAATTTCCAACTGCTTATTGATGAAATGGTTATGAACCATAGGTTATGGACCGGTTTTTGGGGTTTTGAAGAGACAAACCATATAGGAACTTGTTATAATAAATATGGCTTTTTGTTCACATAATATCGATTAACTTGTTATTTCTGTTGGGAAAAACAAAATGTAGTCGTTTGAAGACACCCATATAGTCGTTTAGAGCCATTCAATTGAGTTTTTTAGGACCATTTTTCCTGCATGTGTTAGTGTATTGATGTATTGATCTAATCACATCATTTCTCTAGCTCTCACTAAAACTTCGATAGAAATGTGCATTTGTTTAAATGACCATTTGGACGCGATGGATAGCGTACAACATATTACAAATCTTGAAGGCAAACCCGTCGTAGAAGAATTACATGAGGAAGAAGTAGCAAAAGGAAAGGCACTTCCATTTTTCGATAGAACTCAATTACGATAAATGACACTCTTCAGTAGTCCTAAAGGCGAAGAATATACACAAAACGAAGACGACTTCAATATATATAGAGGATCCGGTTCAATTGAGAACCCACTTCAGTTGTGAGAACCGTGAAAACTATGAGGTAAAATCACGATTTTCTAAAAAATTACCCAATGATGTAAAAATGTCTAACTAAGAAATGTACAAAAATGGGGAAAAAATTTACGGCATCCTTCCACCAGTGTAACTAAAAGTGACTTACACTGGTGTAAAAACGTAAGACCAATTTACGTCACTTTTGTTACACCGGTGTATGAATGCCGTAATTATTTTCCCTTCCTTTTTTTTATATATCTTAGTTGTGGAGTAGAGAATTTATCCGGTAGCAAATAAAAACTGAGTTATATATATGGAGAATCTCTAAATAAGTAGGCCCATTAAAGGGACGTTATCTTATGGAGGTGTTTAGATTTTTTTTGAAAGGTTTAGATCAATGGAAATCCTTGTACAACCCTAACCTATTGGTCCCAAGTTCGAATCCCTACCCACACACCGGTGTCCTCCTTGCCTAAGCTCAAACCGTCACGGGAATTTTTTTGTGGTGTGCATGAATCGAACCTGTGACCTCCCCCCAGGATGGGAACCCCTAAGGGAAAACCCACCCTACCTCAAACCAGCTGAGCTGGAGATCATTGGCCAATAACCATTTTCGTCGGTGCTTTTTAGTTTTTAGTTTTTTACACTTTGCACCCTTTGTTTCTCTTGCTACCAACCAACCCTCGCGGCCCAATAATTTGTTGGCTTTTTTGCCACATTGGTTTGTGTGTTCTTCTTACCTTACCCCACACTCATTTATTTTTCATATTTAAACTTCCTAAACTACCCTTCATAACAACCCTCGTATGTCATACTCGTATTAATGATTAATTAATCTACTTATTTAATAATTTGGAATGGAGTTGTTGGTTAATATAATGCATTCATTTTAAACCTTTCCATCTTAATTTTTAACCTAAGATAGCTACATAAATAATCCTTCTGGTTTATAGAAAGTAACAACTTATGCTACTAACTTTATTTTTTAACATGTTAAGGATTTATGGTTTCAATTTTGTAACGTGTTGGGGTACTAAGGCTAATTCAGTTAGTTTTTCTAGTTAACTTTTGATCAAATGACTAAAATGCCCAAGAATAAGTAGATGGGTCATTCTTGTAATTAACTCTATTTGATTTGCAAGGATACCTTTTGCAATTTATTGAAACTAGAATTATCTATTAATATTCTTAAATTTAAATTTTTAATTTTTTAATAAAATACTAAATTAAATAATTATACTCTACATATTTTAATACTTTTTTATAAAACAATAATTTTATCTATATAAACCACCGACAATAAGCCTAATTCGTATCTGTCATCAAGCACCACGTCATCTCTTATCTTCACCGCCATTGCCGCAATGTGTTATCTATATTTGATAAGGTCATCTATATTTTTTATTTATAAAATTATCTATTAATATTATTAAAATTTAAATATTTTAAATTATAAAAATATACAAAATTAAATAATTATAATCTATACGTTTTAGTATATATTTTTTATAAAAAAAATACTTTTAATACATAGAATTATCGATTAACATTATTTAAAAACTTTAAATTATATAAATATATTAAATTAAATAATTATACTCTATGCACTCTACATTATAAAGGAGGAGAGATGTCTACAAATGTAATTTTACGTGAATTTTAAGATGACAGAGGAAAAGTCTCATGCTTAAAACCCAAATGTCATGTAATGTTTTCCCTTTCTACCCTTCATGCAAAACCTATTTGTACACATTCTTTTATCATAACTTTCAATTACGATTAATCTATATCTATAATCTATATTATATTATAAAGCATTTGAGAAGGGTATAAAACAAAATTAACTAATTACTACATTTTATTAAAAAATGCAATTTTATATAAAAAATTTATATATAGCAAAATTATATAAAAAGGTTTCTATATATACAAATATATACCTATACACCATAAAAAGATTGTAAGAATCAATAAAAGTCAAACTTTACATAAAAAATAATAATTGTGATGCCTTTTCATAAAAAAAAGTGTGCGCATGAATTGGTTCACGAACCCAAACCGAAACTGGTCTTTCAAACCGGTAAAACTGCGGCCGAATCGAACCGAAACCGGTTCAAACACAAACCGACACCAAACACAAACCGGTTTGGAACTGGTTCGGTTGCTAGAAAAAACCGATCTGTGCACGTCTATAAAGTTCTCAGGTTGGGAAGTCTATGTGGAATATTTTCAACTAACCTAGCTTTCAATTTCGCTTTTCGATGCCACTGATAGAAATTTATGGTGCACTTGATTAGCAGTTTATTGCATTGCTTTTATCATGTGAAAAAAAGTTATAGGTATGCTTCTTTGCAAATTGATTACATGTGAGCCGTTCCAACCTCCTCTTAATGTGGATCTTATAAAAGCTTTATTCTTCTCGACAATCTCTCTAGATGAAGGGATAGGGAGCCTAATCCTTGCGCGGATGACATACCTATCCCACTTTCCAATAATCTAAGCGCAGAACATAATAGCGCGGATAGGGTTCTCATGTTAGCGCAGGAGCAAAGAGCACGGAAGCAAGCATCTTCAGAGTGCTGCTTAGACCCGCGGATCTAACTCCGCGCGTGAAGTCAGTTCACGCGCAAGGTGACTTCATCCACACAACGTCATCACTTCAGAGGAATCTTCGTGTGTACTCCTACGCGCGGAATATTCGTCCAACCTCAGCTTTTAGTATGAGGTACGGACGATCAAGAATGAAGAAGATTTGCTCAGATCTGGGCAGGCTTTGCGCCAACCAGATGGCGACACATGTCAGGGGTGGTCCAACAACCACTGACAGGAATAGTGACATGACTGCTCCCATGCTGCTGTCCACAGTACTCGCCCACGTGTAAATTTTGTGGACCAGCTCTAACTTTCTCTCACATCGGTATTAATTGTCACCTGGATTCTGGCCATTTTCATGGACCGAAGACGTCTAGGCCTGGTCAAGGCCCAGATTGGTTGCAAAACTTTATGGGTCGCCTCACCCGACCCATATCTTCCCTTATAAATAGAAGACTTCATCTCCTTCACAAAGGATCGGCTTTTACACGCAAGAACTAGAATAGAGCTAATATTTGTAATAACTTTGTAAACTACAAAGTAATATAATTGTTTCTTTACAGTGGACGTAGGTCATACTCGACCGAACCACTTACGTTCTTGTGTTCTCACTTTCACCACACACACACACTCTAATTTTCTACGGTTTCGGTTCAGCCACCGGTGTGAGCGAATGGTTGTACTTGAGCGAACATGTGTATTAAACACACGGTGGTTATCGTTAATCACCGTTATACTCGTTGTTTGTTCACCAGATTTGGTAATTTCAACATATTGAGTAAGACTATTAGTATAATAATAGTTGGTAATGAGTCAAACCGTTACTTTCATTTTTTTACCGGCCTGTAGGTCAAATTGCATATGGTATATAGAACGTAGCATGTTATCATGTCTCATTGTAGACTTTAAAAAATTATCACACTACGAAGCACAAGTGCTTACACAAACATACACCTTACATATTGATTCTTTTAATCGTTTACAGGTTTGAATTATGTTCCCGCCCTGTATTGTCGACTCCACCGCAACGCGCGAGTTCTCTGCTAGTAATATTAATAGCTAATTCTACATCAAGCAACACATCAACTCTATGCGTTTTAAATATAGATAACGCATAGCAGCAATGACGGTGGAGATGAGAGTTGATGTGGTGCTTGATGGCAGATACGAGTTATGCTTATAAACAGTGGTTTATATAGATAAAATTATTGTTTTATAAAAGATACATACTAAACCGCAAAAAGTATAATTATTTAATTTATTATATTTTTATAACTTCAAATTTTTATATTTTGATAATATTAATAGATAATTTTAATTTCAATAAATTGCAAAAATTATCCTTGTAATCAAATAGAGTTAATTACAAGAATATCTAGTTATTCTTGGGCATTTTAGTTATTTTATCAAAACTTAACTAGAAAAACTAACAGAGTTGGCCTTAGTACCCCAATATGTTACAATACTAAAACCATAAATCCTTAACATGTTAAAAAATAAAGTTAATACTCTAAGATGTTACTTTCTATAAACCATATGGACTATCCGTGTAGTTATCTGTTTTAGTCTCTCTCTCTCTCTCTCACTCTATATATATGTGTATATAGGTAGAGGATCCTGTAGGAAAATTAGTTTGTGTGAGAAGCGTGAGAAGGATTAAGAATTGACGTGTAGCCATCATGTTTTTGATTTTGGAATGATGTTTCGGGTTGTTTTGGCTTGAAAAACACTTAACACAACAACATACAAAAATTTAAAACACAATACAATGTATTATAGGCATTAAATTTAAATTACTAATAAAACACCCTAGTAATTACTTAAAACACTATGCTTAAATGTTCTTGACATAGTGTTTTAAGTTTTAAGCCTAAAATACATTGTTTTTGGTTATTAATTGTTATGTTTGTTGTTTTTCTAAGCAAAACAATCCAAAACATCATGAATACGTCCAAAAAAATGATGCATACATATCAATCTTTAATCCTTCCTACACTTCTCACACAAACCAATTTTCCTACAGGAACCCTACCCTGTGTGTATATATATATATATATATATATATATATTAACGGTTAATATTACTCTTCATTACTTTTACACCAACATTTAAATTCTCTCTTGTCTAATAATTAAACTTAAGGTATTCCCTTTGAAAGACATGTGCCTTTACTAAGTAGTTATACCACGTATCTTAGCCTATTATATAATGTTGTTATTTTGAGTTTTAATATATTTAACGTTTTTTTAAACTTGTAAATTCTTTTTATTTTACACATTATTATTTATTAGCCTCCTTTTAGTTGGCTATCACATTAACTATTCGAGTTTATAGGTAGTTTGTCTTTTCCCAATGATGTTGTAGCCTAGTGGTTGCAATGGATGTGGGAAAGTTTACCTACTTTGTGGGGTTCCTGCTCTGGGAGGTCACAGGTTCGAATCCCACTCAGAGTAGGGTTATTCTAAAATGAGAGGCTGGACCTTAGGGCGGCCGGGGACCCGACCTGAAGGGTGCGGGGCTTCGTTATGGGTGTGTAGCGTTGGCCGTTAAAAAAATGTAGTGTGTCTTTTGTTTCCTTCAATTTAAGGCTATATGGTGTGGCAATGGGGCCATGGAACGACATGTGACAGTCACGTTAGTAGATAGGATTTCTCCTCCAAGTCTCAAAAATCACCGGGTGGTGGGGCATGGAGGAGGGGCGTTTTTGTTTTTGTTTTTTTTTAAATCAAACAACTAATCAGAACCATCCACAATCCAATAATCATCCACCTCACCCTAACATGTCCCACTCCGGTAGAGATCTTCAAGCTCCGAAGGGCCAAACCCATTCCATGCCACATAGGGAGCGGTGTTGGTGGCATGGAGGGGGCTTCACACCTTCCGTTCCACGCCCCACACCGTGTAGTCTAACAATTATTATTATTGTTGTTGCTGTTGTTGTTGTTATTGTTATTATTATTATTATTAAATCGTTCAAATACTTTTTCTTCATATTATTTCACAATCTGCTACCACGACCTCTTACAATACCACCTTCGTCATCTTTGACTGTGATTACCGTCATCATCTTCAAAGGTCACCACCGCTTAATTACACTCAGTCATCATCATTGTCACAACCACCTTTGCACTCGCCATAAAACAAGTCACATATAAATGGAAATCAAATGAATGCGTCATTGCCAAATCATCAAACTTATACATTTGCCTTACATGCACGCTTTAACGTTTTTCAACAATTGAATGGTCTTTATAACATTACAGAAAGGGGGGGGGGGGTTGCATTCGTGTGGTTTGTCTAGACAACACCAATCTTAAATCATCCATAAATCGATGATGAGCTCATTTGGGTCTTAGAAAAACCATAGAACTTGCAAGATTAATCAGCCTTGTTGTAATTTGTCTTTATGACTTTATTTGGGTATGAAAGTTTATTCCTCACTCTTTTATACATGTTTTAAAATGAGTGAGGACCCAAATTTACTATTTGAACCCAACATTGACGTTGCCATATGAAAACAAAATAGAACAAATTAAGATAATGTCATTGGCATCCACACAAATCTAACATCTACATGTGCAATAAAACATGGCATATTTTGGTGGATTACAAGGTAAGTTAGCCTAAATTTAAGGGAATTATATCCACAAACACAGAAATAAAAAGAAATTGACCACTGCCATAAGAGTAGTTTGGTGAATATATCAAAGAAAGCCTAAACCACATACACAAATCGTTCTTCATACATTCACAATAGGTTTCTCATTCACTTATTACACTTAAAATCAATACATTTTTTTCTCTCATATTCAATTAAATAATATTTCTTTACACATTTATCATTATTTTTTTTCTCTCTTCTACTCACAACCACTTTCAACAATATTAAAAAATAAATGTAGGAAAACTGTGTTCCATCAAAAATTCTAAAATATCCTTAAATACACCGGTGAACGTTAGGTTTCTCAGCTCCTCTACTCATAACCCCATCTTAAAATATGAGAGAATTCACTCACAAAAATATGGATAACCTAATTATTCATACAAAAAATAATCAAAGAATTTAGTGTATATTAAAAACCAAATGCAGTAAGATAAATTTTTTTTTTCATTTTTTCATAGCATTTTTTTCTCATATAACTTGATTTTTATCTTGCATTTGTTAACGTATTTAATTAAACGTAAAACTAATAAATTAGTTATGTTATATATATATATATATATATATATAGGTATGGATCTAAGAGAATCAACCCATATATGAGAACTGGGAGAATCATTCTGGACGACACATTTCCTATAAAGGCAAAAAAAAAAAAAGTTGCTTTAATCGCACGTTTTTATGCAAGAATTTTTTTTATTTTTGTTCATTTATACATATGTGTATATTGAAACAAAAATTCATGCATAAAAAGCAGCGATTAAAGCAAAAAAAAAAATTGTCTTAGAGAAATGTGTTGTCCAGAATTTTTCTCTCAGTTCTCAATTTGGCCAAAGGTTCTCGTTTGAACCAATTATATATATATATATATATATATATATATATATATATATATAGGGTAAGGTTCCTATAGGAAAATTGATTTGTGTAAGAAGTGTAGGAAGTGTTTTCAACCATTGGATCTAGAAATGGATGGTTAAGATTAGAAGTTTGGGTTTGTTAAGATCCTACTAATTATATTTTAATAATTAAGGGTAGGATGGTCCAATAAGTGTTTTAAATGAGGGTAGTAATGCCATTTTCTTGTATTTTAATAAAGAAACCATTTGACTCTCACCCTTAAATCATGCTCCTCTCTCTCATCTTAATTTTAATCTTAATTTTATTAATGATTATAATTTCTCTCATACATTCAAACTTGTTCATCTTCCAAAAAGAAAAAAAAAACAAATAGAACCACAAAACCTTCTTTGCACTGGTTATTCTTCATCTTTTATAATAGTGGGTTTAAAGTAATAGTTTTTTTTGTTGATCTAACCGAATAATAGTGTTTTTTTTACTAAACATGATTCATATCTGTTAAAAAACACTCATGATTCGTTTTTAAAACACTACTGATTCGTATAAAGCACTACTGATTCGTTATAAAACACTCTTGATGTTATTATAAAACACTCCCGATGATATTATAAAACACTCCTTATTAATGCATACTAGTTTCTCTTTCATTATAAAACACTCCTGATGTTAACCTTCTGTCATGGCTTGAATAATCGAACAAGTGATAGAGACGGTTATATGTTTGAAGAATCGAACAAGTTTTTGGGTATTGATCAACTTATTTGATATGGATATCTTATGATTCTTATGAAAAATAATGAATAATTAGTTAATTTAGGATGATTAATCTTCATAAATATCTAGATGTTAGTTGCTAATTTAGTGGGTTTGTAATAAATAAAAAATGAACAAAAAGTCTATAATGCCCTTCATCTAAAGATTTAATTAGATTTGATCTAATGGTTGAAAATACTTCCTACACTTCCTACACAAAATAATTTTCCTGCCGGATCCTCTACCTATATATATATATATATATATAGTAGAGAGTTCAAATAAGAAGAAAAGGTATTATAAGAAGAAAAAGAACAAATTTAAACCAATAGGAATTCTTAATATAATAATTGTACTTAATGTTAAATAAATGATTACTTTTTTGTAACCCCCCTAAACTAGTTAAATTAAAGAAACTTATAATGCAATTTCAAAATATATTCTTTCATATCATTCATAATTTACAGTGAAGGATGATTTCGATATGTGTAGGACAAATGTAGGTTGAATTTGTATATGTGTAGGATTAACGTGTGTTAATTTCGATGTGTAGGATAAACGCGTAATAATTTCGATATATGTAGGATGAATTTTGATATGTGTAAGACAAAAATTGATAATGTGTAGAATAAAGTATTAATGACTAATTAATTAAAGAGATGATAATTAATGTAATAAGAGTTAAAAGTATTTAATGTCTAATTTCTTCTTTTTGTTCCCACAATAAGTTTCTTCTCATTTGATCATCCCCCTATATATATATATATATATATATATATATATGTAGGGATCAAAGTTATACAGTTCTTCTTGAACAATTAATGTTTCAAAGTAAATGCACTGAAATAATAATTGTTCTAAGTTAATAGTTCACTTTTAGATATAGTAAATGCTCCCTCTCAATCAATAAACTAAATAGAACAAGTAAATATGAGAATTAAAACAATAAATGATATAACGGTTGTGAATACTCAATTGGTTCTCATATATTAGAAAGTGGTATTCTGCCTTTAAGTCTATGTAATAAATAAAAGGTGTGAACCGAACTATTTATACACAAGCAAACGTACATAAGAAGCATAAGTTTAATAGTATAATACTACAACAGGCTGTAGTATTGGAACTTGTACAAAATATCAACAAAAACTAATATAATACTAAACTGCTGAAGTTCAAGGGTGGTGGGAAGCTTTTACTGGAACCGCTGAAGAGTAAACAACTTCTGATAAGTAAATCATCAAAGTTGTTCTTCAGATGTTTGTCTGGTTCATCTTCAGGACTTTAGTCTTCAACACTTTGTTTCAGCTTCTTTCTTCATCAGCATTTTCCTTTACTTCTTCAGCACTTTGTATACTTAACAAAATTTGCAGAGAGGATATTAGACTAAGGTTACAATGCTTATCAATCCTCTTTGACCCAACAATCTCCCCCGGGATTGATGAAGCCAAAACCTTATCTAATCTTTATTTAAATCCTCTCTTTTTTCTGCTGTCAAGGATCCTTCGTATTTCTTTCACCATTGACATCTTGAGTTCCCTGACTTGTGTAGCAGTAAGAAATGGTCCCTGTTTGGTTCTAGATGTTGAAGTGTAAGTAGATCTTCTGTTGAAAGTTTGTTCAGTTCACTCTTATGCTTCATAACTTTATATGAACTGTCTTCTCTTTCCAGGCATATGGCATTTGTCTTGTGGGTGAAGGACCATTTGATAATCTTGGAATGAGATGCATCAAAGTTTAACTTGTATGGTATGATGCTCATCTCTTGGTTTGCAGATAGTCCTGATTGAGGTTGATATTCTACTTCAGCATTTATCAGGTTAGATCTTCTTCTGCGTTCAACTTGTACAACACCAAGAGTATCACTAGAAATGAGAATGTGATGTTCAATGATCACCTTGGTTTGTTTTTGGTCAGTGATGGTCTGTTTCAGTTGATATGCAAAGGTGGTTGGATCCCTATCTTGTAGTATCAAAGGTTTCTCTTCATAAGACAAGTCTTGGTCAACAATTGTGTTGCCTTCTAAAAGTATCATCTTGAAATCTGTTTTGACTTGTTCTTCTGGCTTCTTTTGTTTCTTAGCAGCAGGCTTTGAAGTTGGCTTTCTTGTAGGATCAGAAGTTTCCCAAACTTCTGATGCTTTGAACTTCTCAGGATTAGATTTCTGCAATGTTGATCAATTCCTTAAACATAACACATAAACATAATGATAAATCAGATATGTACCTTATTAGCCAGTAACCACTGAGAGGGAATACTTCATGATCTACAGGATGATCGGGTTCCCGTTTAGGGTGTACAGTTAGGATGGCTAAGGAGATCAGGGATCTCAGTTTTAGAGAGAAGAGGGGAGGCACTTAGGGTTTAGATTAGTGGTGTTTCATTAGCCATTAAGCTCTCCTAATAATCTCTATATATACACCCAATTAAGGGGAAACTCTATTTAATGGTTCATTAAGGGTAATTACGTCCATCACATAAAGACCAGTTAAACCAATAGGGGTATATAGGTCATTGATCATTTATTAGATAAATGATTATAAGGGCCACATAATAGAATATATTAATACATTCTTACATGCAAAGCCTTGAATCTTTTATAGGTGTCATTCAAATCAGCTTCTTTCCACTTTGATAATTGAGCCTTTGTGCCATAGTCATTGGCTGCCAATTCTTCAATCATTTGAGCTCTCTTCATCTTTTTGTATTTGTCAGCACTTTGTCTTCCTTGAATCAACTTAACTCTGTATTTAAGTTCTTCAGATGAGAGGTCTCTAAGAGAGTACTTCTTTGCCTTGCTATTCTTTACAATCCAATTCATTAATTGTTGCCTTTTATCATCTTCAGCAATTTAGATTTGTTCTTCTACAAGTCTCTCTTGTTCATCCAGCTCTCTAAGCTCTTCTTCATACAATTTCAGCTTGGCTTCATAGCCCAAATCTTCTATTTCCTCAATCTTGTTCCATAACTCATCTTCTTTTGCTTTTCTCTTTACTTCCAACAGTCTCTTTTCAAGTTGTTCTAAACTAAAGGCAATTGGTTCATGGTTGAGAACTACTAAAGATTTAGTTGTGGTTCCAGAAGGATATGGTTTTGTTGTTTGAATTGCAATTGCTAAAGGTTGTTTTTTAGAAGCAACTACTGAATGATTGTCTTCAAAAGTTTTGAGTTGCTCATCAGCAGTCGTGTCTTGGCCTTCAGAAGATTTTTCAGCTTTTTCTCTAAGGATCCTCTCTTGATATTCTTGATATTGATGCCTTTCTTTCAAGGCTTCTTCTTGTTTAGTCTTTTGTGAAATTTTGTTGGCCTCCTTGAGTCTTTGAGCTTCTCGAGCTTTCTTGCTCTGTTCAAGGTCTATCTTCTCAGGTACCTTAACTTTCTCCCCCTTTTTGGCTTCATATACCTCAGGAAAGCAAGGAGCAGGTGGAGTAACACCAGTTAAATGTTCAAGTTGTCTTATGTTATCTTCTATTCTTCTTGACAACTCTTTTGTCTTCATCTCTATGGCATTGTTGATCATCTCCAGTTGGATAGCATTTTTAAGTTCCATAGCAGTAGTAAAAGTTTGGAGATTTGAAGAAATGAGATGATGGATCATTTGGTACAAGGGACCATATGGACTGCATAGTTGGTTTATGTTTATGCTTGTAGCACCAGAGGAAGATTGTGTAGGCTTTTGTGATTGTGGAGGGGGTGTTTTTGGGTGATCCTTGTCAGTGAAGATTAGGAATGCCACTTTTGGGGAATTAGGGTGTAAGTGGTCTTTAACCTGATCCTCTGTGACTAACTCTTTGAGTTTAGAGACATTGGATTCAGGAACTTCATAGTCAGCCGTCAATTCCTTGAATTTGAATCATTATCCAAATTAATGGAATCATCTGAATTTTGTAATTGAGACCGATTAATTGCGAAAATCAAACAAAACATCAGTTGTAGGTTTAAACTTTGATCAATAAGTAAATGGATGCATTTACACTTCTCTTTTTAGGTCATGGGGTGTGGGATCGGCAAGGAGTCATATGTGGACTTAAGGCTTTGTATGCAATATAATTAGTTTCATAAGGTTTAAAAAAAATTTTGACTAATTTTATGCACGTTAATGTTTCCATTTTGTATCTTTGTTTTATTTATAACCATGATACGATTATAACTAAGACAACAGCGGCCTAATATATTAGTAGTAAACATTAAGTATGATCGGTAAAAGTATCTATTATTAGGTTCGAAACACCGAGTCAAAGGTAATATAGAAAGAATAGATAGTTAACCCAAATTAAACCATAACCGAACTTCATAACCAATAAACCAAAATCAAAATTCAATTATAATTATAATTATAGCTGTAAAAACCGAACCAAACCGAACCACATTGCACTTTGCACACCCTTACTCTTTACAATAATAAGTTACCATCAAACCACCACCTCCTCCCTAGGACCCTCAACACATACAAACATAATGAGAGGTGAAATAAAAACAAAAGGTGGTAGATGCATGACCAACTCCAACTCCCCTCTTATTCTCTCTCTAAACTCTCTCTTTCTCTCTCTACATTATATGGATATATCTTTATCTTTCTCTCTCTAACCTCACCACCTTGCCCTTGTAATCTACTCACGACCATCCAGATCAAACACCCCAGTTCATCTTTCAACCTCTCTTGTTTTTCACCACCTTCTCAGGTATATATTTACACCACACATACCAAATCTTTGTGTGATTTCTTGGTCAGTAGGTGTCGGCCATTAGTTTATAAAAGGTGGTAGGTTGGTGAGTTGACTTAAATGTTGTGCACAGAAATAGGTTGTATTCCATGGCTTCTTTCACATGTTAAAGATTCTATTTCTTTTTGGCATGATGTTTGGTTTGATTTAGGTAATAATAATAATAATAATATTTAAACTTTTTCCCCATTTGGGTGTGTTTGAATTACTAACTTAATTACATGGGTTTGTGTAACATTCATATATTTGCATCTGAATTTAGCCTCTCCATGTGTGTGATGATGAAATGCTTGACTGGTGTGATAGTTAATTAAATTAAAAAAAAAAGGAAAAAAGAGGAAGAAATACCCTTTTTGGCCCTGCACTAGTTGTACCCTATTGAACAAAGATCATGACATATAATGTTCAATGGGTATTGGATAATAAGTACAAAAAAGGGGGTTTTGAGGATTTTAAGTTTTTAACTCACATTAGTAATAAATTGAAGTTTGGTATATAAAGAAAATACTTATGGACATGACCTTATCTTTTTCTACAATATTGAGTCATGTAATCTTCAAGGGGTAAGCGACTAAGCGATGGCGTGCATTGGTTCTTTGCGTTTAACCCTTGTGAAGGTCATCTGCCTAGTGCAAGCCGTGTTTTTACCTTATTTGGTTAGTAGGATATTGGTGGGGTTCGTGAGTTTTCTAGTAACGACTTCTCATGGTTACAAAAAAGAAAAAGATTAATTCATGTGAACATTTCATTGAGGACTAAGGACCGATGAATTTCTTTGATCGAAATGTGTTTATATAACTTGGGCATTTTTTTTCATTGGATGGTTTAGGTTTGTGGTTGGAAGTTATGGTGAGCATTCGTCGACAAAGATTGATCAAGCTTTATGGTACATTTTTAAATTTATGTGACTTGTTATAACAAAGATATCATGATTGCTAGTTGAAACAGCTTGAAACCATGTATTGGTATCTTATCAGTCATGTTTTTTTGTGTTTTTTTGTGTTTTTTTTTTTTTTTTTTTTGCTATAACTGTGATGATGTACTATGGTATACATTAGGGCGAAGTCCGCTAGATTTTATATCTTCATTTGAAAATGGGCAATCTCCAAGTTGGGTCCAGAACACTCGACATGTCAGCGTACTTCCAACACCTTCGATTGACATTGACCAATCTGCAGAGGTAATAATAGGTTTTATATTCATATTACATTCAGATCTATGCTATTAGATGACACATATGTCACTAAAAATAAAGAGGACAAGGGAAAACGCGTATAGCAAAGTGATTATGTCTTGCATATACAAATGTAAGATCTGAACCTGTGACCTTTAAGTTATTCTTAACAAATTCCAAAGATTTGATGTTCTAATAGAGGCTCGTTTAATGTTCTATATGCACATATTCATATTATCAGAAAATAGTTGCTTTGTGAAGGCGGTTTTTATAGTAAAATTTAAACGTGTAATCCTAGTTGGAAGATAACATAATCTGTATATTTTATTCATGTTTTTAGCAGGAGAATACAAAATCCGAAGAACCTAAACCATCGAATGTCATTGAATCAAGCTCATCTAATAAGCAGCCCGTTCAGCATCCAGGTCTATACTCAATTTCTTTTAAAGTCCGTTTTAGTAGTAAGAAATAATAAAATAGAAATTCGCTGCACTTTGTAAAGAGACTGTTTCAGTGACTCAAAACGAGCAATTTGTAGTTAAAAAAAAAAAGTAGCGTCCATCAACGCCTAAATGTGCTTATTTTGTAAGATAAAAGTCAACATACATCGTAAGTTGACTTTTCATTCACCCCTTTATGTGAATCGCTTATGTAATATTGCTATCATCTCAAAACAGGGCTCTTTTCTGATGTTTACACAAATGCCGTTTTTTTTATGTTTTGACCATTTTAGTCTGTAATCAAAATCCAGTGTTCAAAAGGCGGAAACGACACAGAAGAAAACATTTTGAGAACCAAGAACCTTGCATAATGAGAGGTGTGTATTATAAGAACATGAAATGGCAAGCTGCCATTAAAGTGGACAAAAAACAAATCCATTTAGGTACAGTTGGCTCCCAAGAAGAAGCTGCTTGTTTGTATGACAGGTATTTGCATTCATTTGGAAAATTGTAATATTATTTAACTAAAAAGGAAACGGGTCAAATGGGTTGATAAGTAAACAGAGTTGGGATGATTTCTTAATCATGACTCGGGTAAAGTTCAACGTTTATTTAAACACATAAAAAGCTCCTAAATCGCTTTGTTTATTTTAAAATGTTGAAATTATTTTCTAATAATATAGCTTTCATTATCATACATAGGACATTACATTTAGTTATGATATCAAAAAGTGGCTAAACCTGTTTTGATGGAGAGTATAAATCATGATTTGACCTGTCACCCAACCGGCTGACCCGCCCATTTTGTTTTCATGTGTGTAGGGCTGCTTTCATGTGTGGTAGAGAACCCAACTTTGAGCTCTCGGCCGAGGAGAAGGACGAACTCAGTAAACTGAGTTGGGATGATTTCTTAACCATGACTCGGTCAGCAATCAACAGCAAAAGTAATTTGACTTGCTCTTATTTTTTTTTTTATCTTTTCTAGTGATTGACTAGTTGAAATTTTAAAAGTCAAACATGCTGACTCAAAAAGTCAACCATTCTGTATTTTTATCTAATCATAATAATAGATACATTTTAAGAATGTAAATCATACTTTCTCTCAGAACATCAAAGAAGGGTAAGCTCCCGAATGAAGTTTGAGCATGCGTCACAGAACAATAGTGACACGAAAACGAAGGATGAAGGAGGAAAGAGCTTTTCAGGATCTGAAGATGCAGAGACGTCGGCGGGTTCCAGATGATTAAAAATGTTATTGTGGAACTTCTTTATTAGAACATTACAATCTTTATCCCCATTTTAGCAAAGTCTTAAGGTCTTAATGCACTCTTAAATACATATGTTGTACTGTGTCTCATAATGACATGGCAACTATAAAGTACTTGGCTTGAATCATATAATGCCTGTAGTTCTATGGGAGATCACTAAACAATGATTAGTTATTATTATATTTTGTCTAGACCCTAAAAGAACCTTTTGACAAAAAAAATATCCGTTTTTTGTATGTTTAATAGTTTTTTTTTACTAAACAGATTAACATGAACAATTTTTTTGTATATTTAACTCAGTGAAATGAGCACATGGTCTATTTGTTCCTTTATTTAAATTTTTATTAGTTATTAGTAAATATAACCTGGCTCATTAGGCATCAACCCAATCAAAATTTCGAAGTACAAGTCCCCATTTGTGTTCACTAGATCCGTTTACAAGGGTATATATATTGAACCACCAAAGTTTTCATAGTCGGGCCACTAATCGAACCAGTCCCCTTACTAGTCTAGTGGTCAAACCGATTTCAAAAACAAGATTACATCATAAATTACATATCTATAAGAATTAACATTTTTGACAAACATTTTGAAGCAAAGCAAGCAAATGTTCAAAAGATTCATAGTTAACTACAATCATGGGTACAAAACCAGACCTCAGGTGGAAGTCTAGTACTGGAGACATGACATCATTTCCTAAATGTTAAGTCACTTCATGAAAGGAGTGAAACAAGTGAGACAAACTCGAGTGTAACACGGCCTCTAGATCTAGTGTTAATGACAAAATGTTCAGGGTATTTCCTCAACAACATAAGCAGCCCGAACCATGGTTTGCCCTGAGCTTCAGAGCCTGAATTGTCATCACTAGTTAGATACCTCCTAACTCGACTATGGTGCCACACTCTGCCATATAGTTCCAACAGCTGCACCCCCATGATGTAAAAAAAAATTAGCCATGTTATGCATAACAATTGTGTATAAATCAGTTTTAAAGCCGAAAAATTCGAAAAGAGCTATTTTAATGCATAAGAAACATAACAAAGTTTATAGAAAGTATGATCAACTTATAAGGCATCAATCAAGCTAGATGTGACGATTTTAACCCATTTACTTATAAATGGGATAATTTGGGCTGTCAACGTCGTTATCTCAAACGGGTCAAACAAAATATAAGTAATCAAACAAATCAAAATCATGTTACATGAAAATCCAGATTTTTATTGTAATAACATTGTTTTTGAAAATCATAGTTAACAACAAAATTCTTTATTTGTTTCTAAATTGGATAAAGTAGTGTTAGCAGATCAACCAACCCAACCCACCGTCACGATAATAAAAATGCCATGTTTTATCTTTCAACCCAGGCTACCCGACCGACCCATCTTGCCACTTCAGGGTATGCTAGTACTTTACCTCAGCATGAAGTTTCTCCAAAGGCATCCAATCCCCAGGACCACAAAGGTCAGAAAGCACAGTAGCCACAGATGATACTACATCTTTCTCTTCTAATTGTAACAACTGCTGGTTATCAGACTCCCGGTCAATTCTTGATCTTCCCTCTGACTTCTTATCTACAATCACAAAAAAAGGAGAAAAAGGCAAAATTACTGAAGGTATGATGTAGCTGAAGGAATTCATATTAGTAGCTTATATATTATGACAATTCTCTAGGGTCTACGACTTAGCCTGCATAAACCAAACGGAAACAACCAATGTCCAACTACTTTTGCTGAGTGATGGGAAACTAATAAAATATCAACCACATGTAGCACAAAATACTAGGAGTATATAGCAAAATCATAGTAAACATTAAAAGTTTAAAACTATGCACAACATACAAAGATGAAAAGCTTAAGAGAACCAGAGGTATATCAGATGCCGCATAAAAGCATAAGATTTCTTAGTTATAACAAAAGTCAAAGCATGTGATATTGATGAGGGGCCGATGACGCTAACGGCTAACTCATATGTCGCTCGGCGAGAATGTAAAAAAGGAATGAAGAAACCTATGTTGTCAAAAACGCCTTAGGTACGTGCCAAGGCGCAGAAGCTCGCCCAGCGCACTGATTGTGTTGCGCCCTGAAAGGCGAGCCAAGCACAAATTGAGGCAAATTCCAACCAAAAATTGTGTGAAACCTCTAAGTAAGCCTGTAATCAACCTAAAACAGCCTGAACTAGTCATCTAGCCCTATACAAGCCTAAAACATGTGTCTAAACGCCTAGAAATATTATTTTATACTATGCACCAAGCTTACCAAAGGACCTTACTTTTTAAGCGCCAGGCTCCTTAAGCCTATTCGCCTTGGGCTTTTGACAACATAGGAAGAAACAAGTATACAAATCCCAAGATAACTGTTCTCTTTATCACTACCAAAAATTAGTTTTATTTTATATTGTCAGTTTGTATCCTTAGTTTAGTCAAGTCTAGAGTGCCAAGCATTTTGTTGCCTAATTTTCTATCACATTTACCTAAACCGTTGTTTTAAAACATCGGTTACTAAAATAACCTATAAATACACACATCCAGACACATTTTGATACATGACAATAAACTCCCTCCCATTTGGATTCATCATCATAGGTTTTGCTAAAACTTATAATGAACTGATCACATTCAAATGTCATGATACACCCCGTGACATCACATGACAATAAACTCCCTCCCATTTGGATTCATCATCATAGTCTACACAAAATTAGCAAGGGTCCTGGGTTTCATACATGTGATGATACACCCCGTGACATCACATTCTGGGGTGTGTGACATCATATTGATATCATATTCTGGGTATGTGGCAGCCTTCTGTTGGTGTTGGTGTGTAATGTGGGTCAGGGTGTATGATTCCTAAATACCAATTATCAAGCAATTAGACCACTAAAACATAATAAAAACATAATGCAAGCAACCGAATCACTAACCGGAATGCGACTTCCCACCGGACGCAGACGCGCCACCACCGTACCCGACATATCCATCCCCACCATCTCTCCTCACCTTCTTCCCTCCACCTTCATCCCTATCCTCATCAAACTCATCTCCATCATCATCATCGTCATCAAACTCACCCACACTCCTCCCTCTCCCACTCTTCTTCCCCCTCCCAGACGGCGGCAAACAATAACTATTCCCAATTCCAATTCCACCACGCTGACGTGGCACAACAGCACCACCAATAATACTCCTAACCGGCAACAAAAAATAAAACTCCTTATCTCCGATCTGCAACAGATCTTGTGAGTCAAGTTTAACAGGAGGAGTACCAGGTAGGTGAAGAACGCCTTCAACGAAACAGCCGTTTTTGCCAAGGACTTCTAGGGCGAAACGACGTCGTTGGAAGTCGTAAAAAATGCGGGCGTGGTTACGGGAGATGTTCATGCCACCGCCTAAGGAGGATAAGTCGACGTCGACGGTTGACTTTTTGGAGTTACGGCCGAGGATGATGGAGTAGGTTTGCATGTAGTATTCGAAGTCTTCGCCTTGGAGCTTTGCGAACCCTGCTTCTACGTCGCTGCTGCTGCTTCCCATGATGTTATTGTTGTTGGTGGTGGTGGTGTTGGATTGGATGTGTTAATTGGATATTATTGATGGAGGGATTGGAAAGGGGTGATAATGGTGGGTTAGGGTTTGTTTCATTGCAATTTCAGGTGATGGGTGTTTTTTGTATGTGAGTCTGGTTGTTTTGATTAATTTTTTTTTTCCATATTAGTATTTATTTCATTTAAAGTCCTGAAAAATTATATAAGATAGTAGGTATGCGAGCAACAACTGTGTCGTCATCTTTTTTTGGGTAGTAAACCTTAGCCTACTAAAAACGAACCCTTGCCCCCTCCTCTCGGAGTCGAGACACTGTTATGAATAACCCGTTGGACTCTGGTTAGGAAACGGATGGCTTCCGGAGCCAATGAGCCAAAGGTATCAAATGCCAGGGGTACGAAAACGTGTTGGTTCTCCTCACAAGCTTTAGCATGCTTATCAACTTTCTTTGCCTCTGCTCTCCGCACCGCTTGCTCCTGCTACAAAACCAGTATCCTTCAAACCAACCAGGGGGGGATACACCTGTTAGGTCGATACAAGCGTGTTTCCCCCCGGCCCACCCAAAGACAAGAAGGTCTGCTGGACATACCCTTCTGTGGGGTCCGAGAGGAAATTCACAGGAGCCTCTTTCTTGGCTGAGATCCCAACCCTTCTTAAAATGTCCCAAAGAACGTCTCGGGCCCAGTCATGCCTATATTTGAAGCCAGGCAACTCCTTACAGTGAACCGCGTGATCCCGTATTTTTCCAAGCATGCCTTACGGCAAATCGGTCAGACTTCATCTTCATGGTACATGAGGATCACCAAACGATATTTAAGTATTGCCCTATATTCAACCCCAAATATTGTTTGGCCCAAACCTTCAATTGGGATAACATTCAGGAATTCTTGGGCAGGGCTTTGCAAGCATTCAATAACTGTCATTTGATCTGGATATCGAGAGGGTGTTTGTATCCTTTGTAACGGGAAACGCAAATAAGTTAATAAGTTGATTTTAAAAGTGTGTTGACTTTTATTTGTATGGGTGGTAGATTTGTAAGTTTTATTCTAAAAGCTAAAACAAAATGTCACGATTTGTGATGTCTTAAAAACAGTTTCTCAACCCATATCAAAAAGTCGAAACAGATACTGCTTTTGTTTTACCCAAACAATTGATTGGCTTTGTGAATAAGTCAATAAGTTGTTTTGTAACTCAATCCAAATGCCCTATGTATTGAACAACGACTCACTTCAAAATTCAAACTCATTACATAATCTCACCCGATCTAACCTGACTTAACCCTCTTATTTTGACACCTGTAATCTATAAACATATCGTAATTATAACAATTTCTAAGAGGGATGATATAAATCTTATTCTTAAAAACATGTGAGCTTTCAACTAAAATTATGTCATGATACTGTTATCACTCGACTCTACAAACAATCTACCTTGTGCTTCAATCTCATAAATCATAATGATCAATGTAATTATAAAACTGTTTATTTATTGTTGGGGATTAAGTATTCCTTGTATAAGTATGATGCTTTTTAATTAAGGGGCTGTTTGGTTGATTAAGTGCTGAATCATTAAGATGATCTGAATGGTTAAGAGGCTCTGAATGGTTAAGAGCTGAATCATTGAGCATCCCTATTAGCTTAATGGTTCAACACGTAATCATTCCATTCAGATGTTGAAACAAACAGTCTACGTAGTGCTTCAGTCTATTAATTATTTAGGAACAACTATTCCTTGTTTAGTTTTTTTTTTTCCGATTAAACTCTACTGATTAATTTTAGGTCTTTTCATCACATACTATGTAATTTATATGATTTTAAAAAGAGAATACGTGAGCCGAAACGGAACCGAAATTGGGTAAAAAAAGATTTGTGGCTGACTAAACTGGTTTCATACCGAAACCGGTTTAACTGGGAACCGGTTCGGGTTCTTAAAAAAACCAACGTGTGCACCTCTACTGTTGAAGAGGAAAACTTATTAGTCACTTAACATTCAAATCGAGTCTTATAAAATTTTATATGTGTTAAGAATGAAATGGAGGAGAAGATGTGGGGTCGGGATTTTTAATATATGTAATTATATTAAAAAAACACGTTAATTATATTTAAAAAATAAAAAACATATGTTAAAATCCACGTCATCACTTAAACGTCAGCATTAATAAATAGGAAAAAAAAAGAAACAAAAACCTACATTCCCATAGTTATCTATGAAATAGATTTAAATGACGAGGGTGTTTTGGGATTGAGTTTCAAAACAACTTATTGACTTATTGGCTTTTCCAATAAGCAAATAAGTCAATAAGTTGTTTGTGTAGCACAAAAGCACTTTCTGTTTTAACTTTTGCATTTTAAAGGTGGAAAAACTGTTTTTGAAAAGTTAGAAATCATGACTTTTGGCTTTTGAAAAAAAAATTACAAATCTACCACTCATACAACCAATATTTACAATAAGTTAAGCAAGACACTTTAAAAAGAACAATCTATTGACTTTTTGATGTTTCTTATTCCAAAAGCTAATCCAAACACTTTTTTTTAAACTCATTTTCAAAAAGTCATAAGCCAATAAACACTTCTAAATAAAAACACTTTTGCATTTCCAAACTCAATCCCAAACATTATTTTAATTGAAACATTTTTTAAAGTTGATACTATTTTACAAAGCTAAAGTTTATATATATACCATTTTGCTTCACAATTGGTTATTTCAAACAAATGTAACGGGCTTAAGCATTGACTTCTTGGATCAACCCGAATAACAAAACCCTAGACGAACCACGATTATAAACGTCGACAATTAGCCATATAAGACACCAACAACATTCAAAACACGATTGTAAACACACTCAACCTCTTCAACAGATCTATCACCAATATTGAACTCTTAATCCTTTCTGTAAACCCTAGTTTTCAACTCAGTCTAGCCATCTTAAGGTAATCATGTCAATCGTGTGTGTTAATTTGTTACTTGCAATGTGTTATTGGTAAACTAATAGTAATAGATCAATTTTTGATGATTTAAACGTTGAATAGCCAAAATGATGTTTGGGAAATTGCGCAAGGGCTTTGAGTCCCATTTGTGTATCGTAAAAGGGACCTTGAAAATATTCAATGGTATATCCCTCCTGATGGCTTCTTCACCTAACTATTATTATTATTATTATTATTATTATTATTATTATTATTATTATTATTATTATTATTATTATTATTATTTTGTGGATTTAATCTATGTAGTTGAACCTATTACTGTTTGCAGAACCCTAAAGTTTATAAATTTATGATTGGTATATTTGCTTTGGTTTTGTATCATTAATGTTTTTAAGAACCCTAAAAGTTATGATCTTGTGTTTGGTATTTGCCAAGGTTTAAAAGTACGGAATCGTGCCTTAAGGTGTTTTCCTCACGAGGTGGATGCCCGGGGTGGAACTAAAAAATAAATTAAAAAGACATGCAATGTTTGAAATTGACACAAAAAATCTGAACATCAAAACCCTTTGAGTACGCCGCCTCAGACTTGTTTTTTTTGGGCCTCGCCCCTTTTCTAAAGTTTAAACTATGGTATTTGCTATGATTCTTAAAAGCATCATGTTTTCAAATCTAACCTCATTTGTTGACCTGCACTTGGTGGTTGATATGATTCTGTAACATCAATATATTTTTGGATTTCATCCCTTTTGTTGAGCTGGACTTGATTACACTTTGGAAGAACCTAAAATTTATAATCTTTTTCTTGGCATTTGCTATGATATGTAGCACAAGTGTCTTTGGATCTACCTCTTTCACTGGCCTCTATGTTTTAAAAAGCGCGCTTGAGGCGCTTAAACGCAAAGCGCACCTAGGCGCAAATCCGTGCGCCTAATGTAACCCTAGGCGAGCAGTGTACGAAAAGCGCAAGAAAAAAAGCGAGAAAAGCGTTTTTGTACACATGTTTTTGTGCTTAAAATTGTTATACATGTAGCTAAAAGGTTGTACATTTTAGTTAAATCATATATATACCTTATTTGTATCTATATTTTGAGTAAATAATGCTAAAAACCTATAGCATATATAAAAAAAATTTATATAGTTGTCTTGCGCCTCGCGTACGAAAAGTCCACCGCTTTTGCGCTTTGCGCCTCGGTTTTAGACCTCGTCGCTTTTGTGTGCTTTGCGCTTTTTAAAACCAAGCTGGCCTGTAGTTCTTGTTTGCTTCGATTTTGTTTCTTTATAGAACCTAACCTGATCTGATCAGCAAGTTTCAAACCTAAAGCTTCTAAATAATATTTTGTTATAATGTTACAGGCTAAGTTAGTCCAAGTGTGAGATTACCAATATCTTTGAAGATCAAATGAAACATATAGTGAAGATTATGACATTTTTGGTGGCTATAAACCGCCGTTTGGATCAGTTTATTGCAGACTGCAATGATTCCGCAGAGTCATACTTGGTTGGTGAGCCTTTTCATTTTGTTCTTGGGAGTTGACTTGTTTTGACTTTTATTTTGTTGGCTTCATGGGTTTTAAAAACTCTTGCAGGGTGAACTGATAGGCGCATCATGTGCGTTTGGGTCAAAATTGGTTTAATATAGGGTTTGTTGGAGGATTAATATGTAAAAACTGACCAATAGTATGCAAAAAGTATGAATGGTTCGAGTATGTGAAGCTCTCACTAGTTAAATTGGTAATTTTTAATCAGTCAAATAAGTGTTGTTAATATGCTTCCTAATTTATTAACTTTGGACATCATGCTTCTGTTACTTGTATAATTTAATCATGTTGGTAGATAACATTTTGAGTAAGTTAGGTGACTCATAGTCTCATACTTATGTACATCATCGCAAAGAAGATGAATAGAAGGTGTATGTACCTTTTAGAAGAAAATGTATTCTGTTTAGAACCATTAAAGAAAAATGAACCTTTTTTAAGTAACATCATAAATTGAAAATTTCCTTTTTCATATATGTTTCAATTTAGTGCTTGATATGAAACAGGCAAAAACAAAAGTTTAAAAAACATTAAACATATATTAGATTCAATTACGCTACGTAACATTTATTTGAAACAAAATGCAGAAATAATAATAACAATCAATAACACTATATAAATCACACGTGTTTTATGATACAAACAAAAACAAATAAAAACACACTAAAGAAGTCTCCAAACATAGAGAAGGTACAACACTGCCCACGAATGACACAGTCAAGCATGCATTGACCCGATAGTTACTTATCCTACTCTTAAGCGTTGTTAAGGGTTAAGATTAACACCACCAACTTAGAGATGTACGCAAGCATATAACTTACCCTGAAAGACATTGCTAGCATAAGAAAAGAAATTATTCTCCTCTGTACGAACACATGTGTAACTTACCCTATGGGCTTGTCTATGCTCAAAGGGAGAGAGATATGAGTAATGGCCTGGTACACAATCCTCCCGTTTGTGATGCGAGTTTTTGTGTACACACCCTTATTGGGTTCTAATTTCTAAATAACTAGAAAGTTAATGCCACCAATCATAGGTACTAAATCCACAAGCTGGATAAGGAACGGGAATTTGCGAGCAATTGGTTCAATGAGTGTTTGAGTGTGTCGTTTGTGTGTAGTGGTGTAGTCTTCCTTGTCTCTGTTTGGAGGCTTCATTAGTGTTTTTTTGTTTCTGTTTGCATCTTAAAACGTGTATGATATATATTATGGTATTGCATGTTATAATTATTTCTACATGTTCTTAATAAACATGATATAGTGTTATTGCATCTAGTATGACTTTCATGTTTTTAGACTTTTGTTTTCCCTAAATTTAAACATATATGAAAAAGGCAACGTTCAATTTATGATGTTACGATTTTCAAAATGTTATCGATCTATTTCTTTTTACACAACAAACTACACATTTCGTCTGTGTTAAATCTGTACTTATATAGTTCTTCCTTTTTTGAATATCATCAAATTACTATTTTCTTCACTATCTTTCTGTTTTTGTTTCTTTTAATTGCAAACTAACAGCTTAATAGCTGCTTTATGTGCATTTGGGTCACATATAGGGTGCCATGGAGTGTTAATATGTAAAAACTGACCAATTGGTATGAAAATCAACGAATGGTTTGATATGTTTAAGAGATGATATAGATGTAACTTTTGGTTGTACTTGGAACAATACTTCCAGTATGTGACTATGTGATGCTCTCGCCGCAGGCTTTTGAAACCTAAACACCTCAGAGTATGTTGTGCCTTTTAAATCAAGTTGTCTGCTAACCTTTTATGTTCTTTATTCTGAGAACAGCTGCCTCTGTACTTCATTGTGTCGTTAGGATGCTATGGGCTTCTAATGGTTGGGGTTGGTTTGATGCAATTTCCCACTTGCCCTCAGGAGGCAGTCCTGTTACAGCAGGTATATGATCTGTCCGCTAATGAAGTTCATCTTTATGTCTTGTAATTATCCTTTTTGTTGCATGATCCCGTTAGGGCTTTTGGTCCGCAAAACGAGTTGATTTGGGTTATCATTTATGTCTGACTTGTCAAATGAGTTAACTAAGAAAGTTTTGTTGAAAATGAAACATGCCAAATGGGTCAAACATGTTGACCGATGTGTCTGTCATTAAATGCTTTAAACCAATGCATTCATTAAAAAAGATTAGATTAATATGTGTTTCATGATTTAGTTTTTAATCGTACTTAATACATTTATAATCTAATTTGCTGTAAGCTTTTGAAATCAACCTGTTTGACCCGTTTTATTTTAAGTCATAATTAAAGTTTTAGCCAATTTTGACTTGTGAGAATATAAATTAACTGGCATCAACCTATTTGTAAACTGTTCCCATTTTTCATGATCTATTATGTTATCTGCATTTAAATGAACACAAACTTTAAACGGGTATTATCCTTCTTTTCTAATGCATTTTTAATGCAGTGACTGGTGATATGAATCTTGTTTATGACTTTATGGGTCACTGTATGAACTTCGGTTTGTCGCTTTTGCAGGATGTAATTGAGGCGAAGCAATTCTTAAAGCATAAGGGGGTAGATGTGGGTTCAGATTGACACTTGTTACTTTCTGCATCTGATTTTTGAATTCTGGTTGAGTTATGTTATCTGTTTCTCATCTGTCGTTTTGCCAATAACTATTTGTTCTGAGTTAGAACGGTAGGTGTATAAAGATTTCAAGTACGGCAACGTGAAGATTCGTTTAAAACAAAACAATTTAACAATACTGAACATTTGAAGGTCTGAACTGGCACATATACATGGACTGTTCTATTTTTGGGCAAACTGGTTAATTTCATGTGTGATATGGACTCTTATGCTTTTTTTACCTTAGTGTTTTAATCTAGGTATGACTTGTGCATGATAAAAAGCACACAGTTGCTTTAGGGGGTGTTTGGTGTTGCGTTTTGAAATGGATTTTTAAATTATTGCTTTTTGAATAGAAGTATGAAGTGGGTGCCATGGTTGCCGATAAAGGTTAATATTTTCATTTGGCGTTTAAAGTTAGATCGTATCCCGACCCGTTTGGCTTTGAGTGTTCGAGGTGTCCCTATCTCTGAGCTGCACTGCCCTTTCTGTGACCTGGATTTCGAGTCGGCTGTGCACCTTTTAGTAGGCTGCAGCTTTTCTAAGGCTGTTTGGGATGGTATTTGGTCTTGGTGCAAGGTTCCTAGAGGCAGGTTCGAGTCTGTGGAGGAGCTCCTGTGTCTGGATCCTTTCGCTCTTAAGTCTAAATGGGAGAAAAAGGTGTTAAGAGGTATCATCATGGTTTCTTGCTGGAAGTTATGGCTTGAGAGGAATAATGTTGTTTTCAATAGGTCCAAGGCGAAAGTGGTTGATATTGTTGCGGGTGTTAAGTCCTTAACCTTTTTTTGGCTTAAACATCGGGCTAGATTTAAAGAGTTAGATTGGAAGAAATGGGGTTATTACCCTTTGTATATGATGTAATGTTTTTGGCGTGCCTTTGTTGAGGTTTTCGTCGTTTTTATTGAAAGTTAACGTTCAAAAAAAAAATCAGTTTTTAGTGTTTGGGGTCGAGGTTTGAAATGAATTTTTGCTACTAAAACACAATAATATAAAAGCAGCTTCACCTTTGCTTTTGCAAAACGCAGAAGCTGTTTGAAAAATCAATCCCAAACACCCTCATAGTGTTCTCACAACAGGACTTTAACAGATTGAACCAGAATCATCTGCATGACCTGTATGTTCAGGCCATTTTGTTTGACACGGTTTAATAACATTTTGTGCAAGTATGGCCAAGAAATGGTTTCTTGCCGAAGGTGACCAACTTGTATGTTTGTTGAATTTGTTACTTTACATCTTGTACTCATAACTGGTCAAAAGTTCGTAACTAAGTCATTTATATAAACTTTCAAAGTCCAATGTTTATGAAGCTGCAAAAGCCGACTGCATAAGCATGAAAGTTTTGGTTCCACGTTTGTTTTCGCTCAAGTTTAAAGTTTGTAGGCTATTCGAACCAAATTTTGCTGCCCGTGGACGTGCGTTGGAGTGAAACCCAACAATCAACTTTTGTGCTTGTAAGTTACACCTATTCAATTTCTCAATGCCCTTTTTTTAGGGCAGAGCGGTTTGAGTGTCGATTTTCTATTAATTTTAGCTTTATATTGACACATTTTAGCTCGTTGTAAAGCCCTCTTAATAATTGTATTAACAATAATTACAAATCATTATTTATATTCAAAATACATAACAATACAACATTAATATGACAAACATCTCCTAGACTTATAAAAACATCCCCAAACGATTGAAACGACAAAAGTAACCAAAACATCAGTAGTATGCCACAGACGGATTCATTGACACGACTTCATAAAGACCCGTCACATTGGAACCCGTCTCAAACAACCAAGTTCCTCAATCAGTCTCTCTACCAAATAATACGTAATAGTCAAATATACCCTGAGAACCCAGTGCACCAATCAATGTACGCCTTGAATATTGCTAGCAAACCGACACATACATAAATGCAACTGCAACAACCAACCTGGTGAAGTCCTATCATTGGTCTCATGAAACGCGTACCCATAGGCCACGGGTGGTATGACTCCAAACACAAGGAAAGATAGTATCGCGAAGAACGCGTGCAATGTGAAATGCTCGACTGATCCTAGTAACTTAAGTTTATTAATGGATTTAAAGCTTAAGTTTATTAATTCCTTTAATTAGCTATGTATCTTTGATGTTTAGGTTGATTTTATTTATTTATGTTTTTAGTTTTGTATGTCTTTCAAGATTATATATAGTTTTTTATGTGTTTGTGATGGTAAATTGAATCGTATTAACTTTTGTGTTTATTCAACAGACCTTTATCCGTCTGTATCTTTATATGTGTTAAATCAACAAAGGTTTTATCCGTCTATAGATTTATGTTTTGACTTTGTTGTAACAATTTCAGTTGTTAAACAGTAATAAGTATTATTACTTAGTATCGTAAAAGGAACAGACCTTACGAAATACAGTTTTTCCTTTCAACAATAGATCGATGATTAATTTGGGTTTTACTAAACAGACATAACAGTTTGGTCTTAATTTTTTGGTTGTTTATATTAATATCTGTTTATAAAGAATTAAAACAGACGGTACTAAACAGTTGTTTTCACAGCAGACGAATGGGTTCTTAATTTGTCTTTTACTAAGGGGCTGTTTGTTAGCCTCTTAACCATTCAGGTCTAATCATTCAGCATTCAGACTGTTTGTTTCAGCATCTGAATGGAATGATTAAGTGCTGAACCATTAAGCAAATAAGGGATGCTGAATGATTCAGCTCTTAACCATTCAGAGCCTCTTAACCATTCAGACTATCTTAATAATTCAGCACTTAATCAACCAAACAGCCCTAAACAGGCCTTAGGTTTTAGGACTCGGTCTTCCGTGTGTATTACACGGGATTTCACCTAGTACATATAATAAACCAAAGTCATTTTAATGACATGACATTCAAAGAGGGTATTCTCTCCATTGAGTGTGCCATGTGTCATCCCATGTGGTAAGGGCTTTATTTTAGGAAAATAATAATTTAAAATTTAAAAACAAAATTAGATTTTTATCTCTAATGTCTCCTCCCATAACTTTTAAACGTTAATATCTTTTATATACGAGATTTTTTAAAGAAAAAAATTACACCAAATTAACGAGCGTTTTATTATCTTTCCAACGGGTACCATAGTGCTATATAAAAAACGGAGAAAAAAAACGACTATTTTTTTGTGTGGTTTTGTTCATACAAGAAAAAAACATAAATTGTTCAGGTTATTCATTATCATGTATAAGCAAGTCATTAGTTATGTTCAAACCAGTAAATATGAATTTTATTTACAACATGTGTTAGCATTGGAGTTGTACATTGTTTTAGGTTTGTTTTAATATTAGAGTTATATATTGTTTAAGGTTATGCACTAACATTGGAGATACATTGTTAATTGTTTTAGGTTAAGTGCTAACCGAAGCTTTCCTGCATGTAACTGTAAAACGCATCAGTCTATTTCAGATGTAAAATTGATATTTCAAATTAGATTTCTCAACCCGGGACGCTCCCGGGATATAATCTAGTTATTGTATATTCAAAATTAGGGGTGTTCTTTTAACCGATAACCAATAACCGAACCGAACCCGAAGTGACCCGACCCGAAACTAACTACCTAACCCGATTAACCCGAACCCGATTAAGTGCATATCCGAACCCGACTAGAGTCTTTAGGGTCGGTCTTCGGATTAGTTTTGTATAATTCTGGTTAACCCGAATAACCCGAATAATTCAAAAAAACAAATAAATGTTCCAGTTCTCATATTTTTATGTATATTGGAGTAGTGTTTTTGTAGCCAAATTTGCAACTAAATATTATAGCCCATGTTGTGGTTTTATTTTACACATATTGTAGCCCAAATGGATAGAAATACGCAACCAAATGGTTGGAAATATGTAACTCAAACACCCGAACCATTAAACCGATAACCATTTAACCCGACCCGAAAAACCCGAACCCGATCAAACCCATAACGATAACCATTTAACTAGATTGGGTCGGTTATGGGTAATGTTTTCATAACTAAAAAACCGAATAACCCGACCTGAATAACCCGATAACCGAAAACCAAACCCGATGAACACCCCTATTCAAAATCCATGAAAGCTCACCATGAAGAAACCAAAGGATAGTCTTTTAAGATTTGTAAACAGAAACTAATACAAACTGAACCCAAACAACATACATAATACAACATCACAATGAGAAACATCTCCCAGACTTATAAAAACATCCCCAAACGACCGTAACGACAAAAGTAACCAAAGCATCAGTAATATGCCAGAGACGGATTCATTGACGCGACTTCAGAAAGCCCGTCACATTGAACCCGTCTCAAACAACCCAAGCTCCTCAATCAGCCTCTCTACCAAATTTCCAACCGCATAAGACACACCCGAGGCTGCAACTGCTGTAGTCAAATAATACGTAATAGTCTTAACATATCCTGAGAACCCAGTGCACCGATCAATGTACGCCTTGAATATTGCTAGCAAACCAACACATATATAAGATGCAACTGCAACAACCAACATGGTGAAGTCCCTATCATTGGTCTCATGAAACGCGTATCCATAGGCCACGGTGGTATGAGTCCAAACACAAGGAAAGATAGTATCGCGAAGAACGCGTGCAATGGGAAATGCTCGACTGATCTTAGTAACTCTTTGTATTTGTTACGAGCTTCT
>JAUTDX010001626.1:0-57067 GCA_030844895.1 Ambrosia x helenae | reverse complement strand
CAAAGAATGCCTATTGAACTGTGCCAATGCAACCACCGTTCCAGAATTTCAACTAAAAATGGAAGAGTTAAAAAAAATATAACTTGGAAGCCTATCAATGGTTAGCAAGCATACCACCAATTCACTGGACAAAGTCCCACTTTTAGGTATAATGGTTTATGATTTCTTCAGTATACGGTTTATTTAAAATTACAGTTCATGATACCAATTTTATTAACATTATTCAGGTAGGGCAAAATCTGATGTTCTTATAAACAACTTGTGTGAGGTGTTGAATGCAAGAACAGTTAATGGGAGAGATAAGCTAATAATTTATGCTTTAGAATCTGTGAGAGAGTACTTGATGCAGAGGATGTGAATGTAATCACGAAGATTGCACAAGATCTAATGGTCCTCTAACCCCCTAAGATCACAGGTATACTTGATGAGAATAAAGGATTGGCTGTAAAATTACACTGTCAAGTGGGGTGGTGGGTCTAAGTATCAATTAAGTGGCAATGTTAATTCACATGTTGGTACTAGAAACTCACAGTATGTCGTGGATAAGGTTTGCAGTTGTAGGGAATCGGAAATTTCAAGAAATCTTGTAAGCCATGTTAGACATGCAATTGCTGTCAATTGGGACATGGCACTTAAAGGTTAGGAGGTTGAGCCCCCAGAATCATGGGTCAATGAATGTTATTTCTTGGACACATGGAAAATAGTTTATTCCCACACCATTGGTCCTATTAATGGTAGGGAGTTGTGGCCAAAATGTGATGTTCCAACCACATTGACCCCACTTTACATAGAACATCAATTGGTAGGCTCAAAAAGAAAAGGAAAAAAGGGTCTTGTTGAGTTGCAGGATAACATTGAAAAGGCAAGGAAAAAGAAGAGGGTTAGAAAGGATGCTGAGAATGAAAATGATGGGGTGGAAAAAAATGGGAAGCTTATAAAGAAATGGAAGACAGTGAATTGCAAGAAATGTGGGCAGAGAAAGGTCACAATTCAAGAACTATGGTGGAGGAAACAAAGGGACACAATCAAAGAAAGGGAAACAATAAAGAAAAGGGAAACAAGGCAAATCTAGTCAAACTTCTGGTGCAAGTCCCAGGCAAGGTGGTGCAGGTCAAGCTGGTGGAGGTTCTGGTGGTGGTGCAGGTCAAAACTGTGGTAGGTTCTGGTGGTGGTGTAGGTTCAAGTCAAGTTGTTAGTCGACCTGCAAGTCAACATGCATGTGTTTGATCTTTAAGTTTATGTTTTTAATGTTTAACTTTATGTTTAAGACAATTGGTGTTTAGTTGGTATGTTAGTTATGGTGGTTCCGTATGATGTTAAGACTACTAGTTTATGGATGTTTTGCTATGAAACAGTTTGTTATTAATGGTTGTAATATGTTGGTTATTGTATGTTTGTTATGGATCAAAGGTAAATTGGTTATGTTGTTGTCAATTCAAATGGGTCAACTATTTTAGACAGGTTTATGGTCAATGGTATATTGGTTATGTTGTTGTCAAGTGAAATGGGTCAAATATTTGTTCAGTGTTTGTTGTTCAGTGTTTGCTGTACAGTGTTTGCTAATGGATCAAATGTTTGTTCAATGTGTGTTGTTTAGTGTGTGGTAATGGATCAAATGTTTGTTGTTCAATCTTAGTTAGTATATGGGTCAAATATTGTTCAACTTTTGCCTGCTTATAATGCATATTGTACAAACAACTTTCCAAAACTGCATTTGGGCAAATGGGTCAAAAATTCATTAAAATGTACCATTTTATTCATCTAAAGGAACGATACATTACATAATCCAAAACATAGAAGATCCATACATAACATGAACATCAGGTTGAAATACCCTGTCCCGTACATAACATGATTTCTAATCGTAGACCTATTACATATTATCCAGACAATATCCCTAAACATACAAACCCTAATATTATCACCAACATACAAATTATCTTGGTCTTTAGCTGTTCATATGTTGCAGTTGGGCAAGCTCAGTCTCAACTTGGTTTCTGTGTCTTAGTAGCCCATGAATGATTGGAAATTACACGTCTACACATTAGGAGATCAACCAGCCTAAAAATCTTCTGCAATTAGGGTTCTGTAACCACATTAGTTGATGATGTTAGTAAATCGATGTCTGACTATATTTAAAATTGTAATCGAAATCAACAAATTACCATGTTTGGACAAGAGTAGAAGCATCGGCCAGGTTTAAGATCGGTCCAGGAAGTGAGAATCCTTGCTTGTTGTCCACAATCACAAATCACCATTGTTTTTGATCTTCGTTGTTGTACACAGAGAGAGAGACGTTAAGGTTGAGGAGAGAGAATTACATCAATTATAAATAATGACCATTTCAAACATAAATGGACGAAAATGCCCTCATGTGTTGAGCACGTGAGGTGACTTAACGTCTGAACATAACGGCTGTTAGCCTCAGGGACTATCTGAGTTAAAAAAATACAAATGTTCAGGACTATAGATGTAATTTTTTCAAAACTTAGGGCCTAAAGGTGAAATTTTAGCAAACCACAGGGACCATTCGAGCAATTTTCTCAAAATAAAGTACACATTTATATTTACAAGCTCATATTCAAGTATTCATATCTCTTTCTCTCCCTCTCTCTCTCTCTATATATATACATATACACTTAAGAAAACCACCCTTATCAACATTAATCATGATGATCCAATGGTTGTGGTTAGTTTATTATTTTCTTCAAAAAGTGTAGATATAAAAGGTACATATATCCTATAAAGAAAATAAAAAAGGGCATTATGGTAAAAACTAAACATTCTCTCTCTTACTTTTTCAATTTTTCCTCTCCTCTCTTCTCTCTCCTCTCTCCTCTCTCTAAAACCAGTCATTCACTTTCTCAGATAAAACTTATGTTTTTTTCTTTCGAATACAATCTGTCATTAAATTTTCAAAATAAAAACCTATGTTTTTTTCTTTGAATTTTACAAAGTTCACACAGATCTCAAAATAAAAAAAATATGTTTTTTTCTCGAATTCTACAAATGTTTATAAACTAAAAAACAGATGTCATTGCTTTCAACAAATTTACAAATATTACAAAAAAGTGAAAAAATAACATCTAAATAATACATGTTACAAAAAAATAACATACACATATTCGGGAAGATGAATAAAAAAATAAGCATATTGCAAAAAAAAAAAACATCTGATAAAATTATAACCCAAACAACACAAACATATGTTTTTTAACTGAAAACAAGCTTTAAACGACAAAAAAAAAATAACTAGTTTCTTCAACAACCATGTTCCTACTGAGCACCATCACCGTCCATAACCTCCATAGTTCCCAAAGTACTTAAAAATGTATCTACACACATCCTACAAACAAACACATCAAATCATAACACAAACTTACAACAAGTGACACTTTTTTAATTAAATAGAAAAAAAGAACATATTAAAATAATTAAAATGTAGTAGGCTAGATGAATTGATATCGAAAATTTTATACAATCAAATCATTCTAAAAAGCCAATTAATTAACTGTTCATCATCTTCTTATCTGCTTTCTTACTTCAGCACATCGCCCCTTCACCGGAATGACTCAAAAAGTTGCTGCTTCACTTTTATTTTGTCACTTCAAAATACTCCAAAGTGACAATCTAGAGGGTCTAAACATAATATTACTCGAATTTGATGAACTATAATTTATGCTTCTAAGAAAAAAAAAAGGGGGGCCATGGTCGTGCACGAAACCTCATCACAATTTTATGTTTCTAGATCTCAATCGGACATAGATATGAATCTTTTTATGAACTAGCCCTCAACAACTTGAAGGGTTGAGGTTTTTAGAGAGAGAGAGAGAGAGAAGGGGGA
Organism: Ambrosia x helenae; assembly: GCA_030844895.1. NCBI lineage: Eukaryota > Viridiplantae > Streptophyta > Magnoliopsida > Asterales > Asteraceae > Ambrosia > Ambrosia x helenae. The sequence continues at coordinate 53,223 of JAUTDX010001626.1, read as the reverse complement.
GATTTCTGTAGGACATGGGTCATAATTTTATAAAAAAATAATAAAGATACTCTCTTTATACATTTGAGAAATTGTAGTACATGCACCGTGTACAAATCCAAACGAAAACAAAAGGAAATAAAACACAATTGATTCAAACCGAAGTCTTCAACAAGAGTTTGAATTGCGTCTTCTTATATGAATCTTTGCATAGTCTTCTATGAAACCTTGAACCATGTCTTTTGTACGATCATTCTTGGCTGCAAAAATAAACAAACATAATGTTGACGGTTCAGGCTGAGGCACGTGTTCAACACGCTTCCCTTAAAACAGATTTCACTTCTCTACCAAAGACAACGCGTCTGTTTCCCTGGGTACAACAGACCGAAGCAGTCTGTACTGCCGGAGAAGGCCACACGCCCGATGTTACACCGGATAAATTAGTGTGTTGAAACATTGAGAGGTGACGATGATATTTAGAGAGTACTCCTCTCTTTATTAGTGAGACAAAGAAATATACTGAGGTTTCTTTGCTTGATTTTATTTTGAGTAATACACAAAGTATTTCTCTTGTTCAACACTCTTCTCTTCTTTGTATCAAGACTTCTCATAAAAATAAGGTACACAACCTCATGTTTTTATGCTAGAAACATAGACACATGAAGAGACTAAATCAATTCATCAATTATTGAATAACAATTGTCATGATAATTAGAGACATAAAGTCTTCTTTTATCAACATTTAACAAGAGTTTAATCTTCATTAGTGCCATAAAATTCTAATAAAGTGAAATAAAGAACTCACCTCAAGAGTCTCTTTAATAATTTCACTAAATATCAATAAAATTTCATTCATCATTCTAAAATTCCAACAATTTCTCGGTTCAATGGTTGCGGGTTTGGGTTCAATGGGTTTCAAATGATGGTGGGGACGACGGTGGTTAATAGCTGCTGGCTAACAGTCGTGTTGGTGGCTACAGGTAGTGCTGGATTCTGGGTTTGGAGGCACAGAGGGAGAGGCTCTTCTTCTTCTCTTAAGTGTAGATCTGAAAAATTTAAAGAGAGAGAAAGTCTTTTGATTGTGTGAATGTTTTTTTGGAATAAGAGAGATATATTTATATATATATATATAGAGAGAGAGAGAGAGAACAGTAGGAAAATAGAGAGATATAGACTTTTCAGTTTTGTTGTCAGTAAAATCCCAAAAATAACCTTGGCATCATTTTTTAAAAGTCAACTACGTGGCTTAATCACAATCATGTGAATGGGTTTTATGAGTTTCTTCAACTTAACAAGGTTTGCAATTTAGAATTTCCATATATATATATATATGAAAGACAGATTGAGAAGGGGGCGGGGAACTCATGTACAAATGGAATTAGCGTGCTAACGTGCAAAACATGTAATTTTTAAAAAATGACGATGGAAATTTCGTAATTATTTTAAAAACTTCTTTTCTATCAATAACCACTTGAAAAAGCGTCAACCACATTACAATTACTAAAACCAAGAACAAAATTATACACCAAATCGAAGGCATCAGAAACGACACAGCATGTATAATGTGACGCTATGGTTGTGTAATTTTGTTTTAAGGCATGTAAATGTTGTAAACGATGTTTTCTATATAATAAATTAGTGCTTGTAAGTATTCCATATGATTTTTCTTTCGATTTTAGTTCTATTTTCGTATGTTTTGTATAATGTTAAGGTTTTTTTTAGAGTAATTAGTGAAGTTATATATGCTTTTCCTTGTAGCATAATTAGTGAATCTGGTATGGTACAGTTTGGTTTGTAGAGTAATTTCTTAAGTAGTTCTTGCATGTTTCTTTAGAGTAATTTCTAAAATAGTTACTGTAGAGTAATTTATGAAGTAGTTATGGTTTGGTTTTGTAGAGTAAATTTGTTAAGTAGTTATGTTTTGGTGTGTAGGGTTTTTTAAGTAGTTATTGCATGTTTTTGTAGAGTAACTTGTGAAGTAGTTATGATTTGGATTTGTATAGTATTTTGTGAAGTAGTTTTGGTATTTTTTGTAGAGTAATTTGTGAACTAGTTACTGCATGTTCTTGTAGAGTAATTTGTGAATTTACAGAGTAATTTGTGGAGTAGTTATTGCATGCTTTTGTAGAGTAATAATTTGTGAAGTAGTTATTGCGTGTTTTTTAGAGTAGTTGTAAAATAGTTATAGTTTGGATTTGTATAGTAATTTATGAATTAGTTATTCTTAACTAGATCTACAAATCAAATGTGATATTGAAATTATTACTACTAAAACAAGTAAAAAGTGATAGAATTGCAATAAAAAAACATGTAGATCTTCAAATGAGAAATCAAACCCCGTCATTTTTTTATCATGATGGAAAGAAATGCTAGGTTAATGAAGAATATGTTATACTTTTATTAATGTTTCTTCTAGAATTACTAGTTTTACATGGAGGAATAAAATGCTTGCTCATTGTTTTGTCTTATTTCACTCTAGAATCATCTAAATACATTGTGGCTAAGAACGAAGAAAAAATTAATCATCCTGAAAAACAAAGCCGAAAAGAGAAGTGTGCTTCTAAGAAGCAAAGGCAAAATAAGGAAGCTGAGAAAAGATGGTTCAAAGCCGAAGAAAGAATGATAAGAACCAAAAAGATGCTCCAAATGAATGTGTTAAAAGAAAATTAGTTGACGAAGATAACTTTGAATCTCCACCTTCAAATATATCAAGACAAGTAATTGAATCACATGATGATTTTGAAGCACCATCTTCAAAGAGGTCAAGAATGGAACCACCAAAGGCAATGCCAGAAAAACCATTTATTGAGTTCACAAACAACACACTATAACTAAGATGTCACCCAGGACACCTCTCAAATACAATGAAACATTTATTTGAGGAAACAAGTAACAATTTTGAAGGAAATGGGATTTGAATCTCTGTTATCTTTGGACATAAGCAACGTATCATCTCGCTTATCATTATGGCTGCTTTGAAACTACAATGAAGACACAAATGTGACTAATGCGGGGAATCTATGATTAAAATAGCCTAATCTTTAGTATATGAATGCTTGGGTATTCCAATGGGAATGATAAATGTGCTTGAAAAGAACAAACTAAGAAAAGGTATTTGTTGAATTAGATGAATTCAAGAATCAATTTGATAATTCAAGAATCATTGTGCTTAAGGTTAAAAACAAAGTAAAAGAAAACTTCAACTGCTGAACACTTTTCAAGACAAGTTTCATGGTCATATTTAATAAATTATTAGGTGAAGCAACAAAATGCACAACAATCAGTAAATCACCAAACTTCCTAGATAGCTTATGTCCCTCCTTTGAACTTGTAAAATAATTATATATGATGATACCATTCTTTTCAACTTCAGTACGTTCCTTAGACAGAAACCTCCCTTTTTGGCATTTGTTCGGTAAAAAATCTAATGTAGCATCCAAAGATGGGAAAATCATACCTATAACAGGTGTATATGAAGATAGTTGAAAGTCCTTTCATCAGAAGCAGGGAACAAATGCTGAAATCCAGCAATTAAATCTTCTACTCCAACATCTTCAATTCAATAGTAAAACATAATTACTCTATAAACCCATACCATACAATAAATTACTCTACACAACAACGTCATACAAAGTTTCACAAGTTACTCAACAAAAAACATATGCCATACCAACTTCACAAATTACTGTTATAAAAACCAAACCACAGCATACCAGAATTAACTAATTACCCTAATTATACTAAAACAATAAATATAATAATGATGTTAAAATTGCTTTACAAAACAAACCACACAAAGTTCATAAATAACTCAACAAAAAAATACCACACAAGTTCACAAAATAGCTTTGTAAACCACACCATACCATACCAAGGTTCGCTAATTACTCTAGTAATGCTAAAACAATCAGATAAAATATTACGCTGATGAAATTACACTACATACAACAAATAACAAAAAAACAAACAATGATATTACTCTACCCTCTGCACAACTGCTAGAGTAAACAACGACCACCTGCTAACCCACTTCAATTACTCTTGTTATATAAAAAGAAAACTGACAAATTATGCTAACATACACAGAACAATCAAGAGATTTTTTAGAATAAAATCAAATCTATAAATTATACAAATAAGATAGCAAAACAATACAAAAAAATCAACATCAAAACATTTAAAGAACTACAAACATTCAGTTCGTTTTCATCCATTCAGCAACCATTAACGAGATCAAGATTATACGATGAATGACGTTTACATAACCAGCAAAAAAAAGCTTCAAAATCTGTTAAAATAATGGAAGATCACAAAATACGTAAGGGTTTATAGTTCAGACGTGTAAAAGAACGAGTAAACTATAATTTTAGATAATTACAAAAATTCCACCGCCTTTGTTAGAAATTTACACGCTACGTACATTGATTTTATTTGTATTTGATCTTTTGTCTAGCTATATGTATATTATGAGTGTGTAAGAAAGAGAAAAAAATTAAATCATAATTTTTTGTGAGTAAGATATGGATAGAGATAAAGAATTAGATGTGGGAGGTTTTTGATAAATAAAGAACATTTTCATAAAAGTGTGATTTTCAAATAAATTATATAGATGGAGATAAAGACTCTAATGTAAATGCTAAAGTCATAATAAACATAAAACTAATCCATTTACATCATCACCACTAAAGATGAAGTGATACCACACGTTAAGAAAACAAAGTTAGGCATTAAACGTGAGTACAAAGTGCATATAGAGTTACACAAATTTGAATGGTAAAACGAGTCTGGTCAATAAATTGTTGATTAATAAAAGGAAATTATCAAAATAAGCATCTTGGCCAAAAGCCTTTCCAAGATAGCCATTTTTTTAGGGTTTCAATTCTATTTTAACCAATCATGTTCTGCCATGTACCAATTAGCCCTTAAACAACTGCCATTTAGGATGGCCGGAGTGCAACCTCTAGAGGACACCACGGTTACTCATGTCACGTCAACCACCCGACCATCAGCGCCATGGAACCCGGTGTGCTACGCACTATAACCCGCTTGCAACACACACACATCTCTCTCTCTCTCTTTCTCTCCTTTACAACATACACACACATCCTCTCTCTCTCTCTCTCTCTCTCTCTCGACTTCTTACACCCTTTGCCACTACCTTACCCACTGATGTATCACATAATTAACATATAAAACACGCATAAACAGACCATAATGGGTTAGAATTAGGCTTAAAATGTTAATTTTAGGTACTTAATTCATACCTATTTGTGTTTATCAGGAAACTGGAGCCCCAAGCCGGAAACAAGAGATTTTCAGCCAAAAACAGGCAAAATCTGGAGATTCCTAAGGACACGGGACTTACAGCATGTTCCCTGTATGTTTGAAGGCCCTTCTGGGACTTAAACGGTGATAAAAATGGCCCGAGACAAATTCAGCACACCAACACTCACTTGCATGGGGCCCTGCACACTAGAAGACAAAGCTGCAAGCTTGGGGAACAAGAAATCTAAGACAAGTACCCTTGCATGCCCGTGCCACTACCCTGGCACGCTCGTGCTCCGGACAAAAAGTACAGACAAGACAGAACTGCAGCAACAGAACGTACGTGTGATAGTAGGCACACCTGTGCCACCCCTAGTGCACGCCCGTGCTTGCTCTGGAGGTCTATAAATAGCAAGCTACCCCTCACCGTTTGTTCATCCCTTCTTGTGCTCTCTTGGGGGCCGACTTTCAAGCTTCTTGCACAGGTCTTGGGGTCTTGTGGGAGGCCTTATGGCCCTCCTAACATTCTACCAAGGTTAGGCCTCGTCCTACCTTGATTAGCTTGGCCAAGAAGAGGATCGTAGAGTAGTTCATATGCAATAAAACATCGAGGGTCATGAAGTTGTTAGATGCATAACACTTGAAGATGGAGAGCATGTCTATGAGCCGCCATGTTCTTGGGTTGATCATTCGATATGGTTGTACCTTTCTATTATCATGAACCCACTTCGATATGTCGACTTTTATTAGTAGTAGTAGTAGTAGTTTATTTTTAGTTATTTGTTGTGTTATCTTCTCCTATTCTTTGTTTATTTATCTTGTGACAGGTTTCTAATGATGATTAACTTAATAAACCTAAAATCAACTCTAACTTAACAAACTTACTAGAGGTTTAATCAGCTTCTGGTAGTCCCGAGCTAGAACCAAGGTGAGAAAACCGGTAGTAACACAGATCCTTCAGGCTTCTGACATCCAAACCGGATTCTAAACAATGGCTTCTGAAGTGGACCAAATCTGAGTGACACATTTCTAGTACTTACCAGATGGCTGAATGATCTTCTTGGTAAAGAGAGGATTCCCTACGAGCGCACCAGTGATCTTCGGATTGCACGCCTTTAGGATTATGTTCCACCTTTATCAAGGTTTTCATTAACAATGGCTTCTGAAGTGGACCAGATCTGAGTGACACATTTCTAGTACTTACCAGATGGATGAATGATCTTCTTAGTAAAGAGAGGATTCCCTACGGGCGCACCAGTGATCTTCGGATTGCACGCCTATAGGATTATGTTCCACCTTTATCAAGGTTTTCATTCAGCAAATGAGTGACTTTCTTGGCAAAAGGGCGGATTCCCTACGGGTGCACCAGTGATCTTCGGATTATACACCTTTAGGATTATGTTCAACCTTTGTTAAGGATTTCATTCATCTCGGGAGGTTATGGGTTGAGTTAATTAAGTCATTAATCATCAAACCAACTTTATATTTATCAGGCCTATAAATATTAAAGTGTCACTAAAGATAAATAAAATAAAAATTATATTTCTAGGTCTCGTTAGTACAAAACCATTAACCATTGGAGATACTTGTCTTCTGAGCCGACTATAAGAGAGATCCTTAGGTCTTCATGATCTTTAACCTACTAAGGGGATACGCTGATGGTAAGGATGGCTGTAAGGGAGATCCTTCGGTAAGGAAAGCGAGAGTTAAGGGAGGTATACGGTGTTCCAGGTCGGAAGTGAAGTCTCCAATACAAGAAGAAGATAAGTCTGAGGATCAGAGACTTGACCCCGGTTAGGGAAGCCCGCTATATGCGAGACTCGGGCGGAGTACCTTCATGTGGCCGCCCATTGGGAGGTTTTGCATTCTACTCAGTAGTGGCCCCGCTTCTGTATCAATGAGTCAACACTTCAAGATCACTTTTTTCCTCCTCACAAATAATTAAACTTAACTATTAATTGTAATAATAAACTTAACTACTTATGTGGAGGGTCCCGAGATGTGCATATTTGACCTCTATACTATTTTATCTTTTTCTTTTATAAAACCAAAACCTTTTTCAAAAACCATTGTTATTAAAGAACCCCTCCGTTTTATTTTTCTTTTTAAAACTCGATCAATTAAATGATGAAGGTGAAGTAGGGGAAAGTGTGAACTCTGGAATACGATACTTAATACTTACCCTAGAGACTATACTATGCACGTCAGGTTCTCTGCTATGTGTTGGTTTTAGTTTCTAAAGTAATTATTGTTTACTTTATAAATTTAAAACTTGGTAAAACCGGTTTAGTAAAAATCAGTCGTTTACCCCAAAACCAAAGTTTTGGATTTAAAAGATCAAGTTTTTGGCACCGGGGAAATGACACCTTTCTAATTTGCTAATCGGGTACTCTGTACTTGAGAAGGTAACTGACCTCCACATCATCCACCTTCAGCCATTAGTTAGCTAATCACCAATGGCACCGAATTCTAGGATTTTCACATATGGTGCCCACCTCAGATGCTTTTATATGATGGCGTATGTCATTCCTCCAACAGACCCTTAGCCTTTTAGCCGGTCAGCTGATGGTGTCGGCTACAAGGATGGCTAAAAGACTAAGGGTCTATTGAAGGAATGACATGTAGTGATGTGAAGAAAGACAATCTACTTCGGATTAAGAGGTTTTAAGAAATTTTATAAAATATGGTTCTAAGGTCCGATTTTTTACCAAGATGTTTGGATATAGTCATGGCCAACCAAGTGCTAGAAAGAGACCAAATTAAGACTCAGCAACAATTCTAAAGCTGAACATTAAGGCAGATCAGAGAAAGACTCCAATATATTATCCACATAAATAAAAGCAAGTATCATAAGAGAGATTCTGACATCAGCAATTCTAGTGGGAGATTATTGGGTTATGAAAAAACTGCTGATGATAAAGGTCAAAATCCCATGGACAGCATTTGTCAAAATACTTGAAGAATAAAAGGACTTAAAGTACAAAGTTCATTTCTCATTGAAGGTTTCATCAAGCAACACCCTATAATCTGCTGGATTTCACAACTGCTGGTTACTAGACAGAACATCTGGAAGACTGAAAAGCTAAAAAGTTGAATTGACTAGTCAACTATTTGACTAGCCGACAACTAAATTAAGAAAATCACAAACCGCTTAAAACATCATATGCTGGTCAACAAAAGTCAACAAATGTGTCTTGTAAAGTTGTTTGTCAAACCAGTTGTTTTTAACATTATAACTCAGTCTAGTCATTTGTAATAAACTATCTAAATGTGATTTATAAATAGCTGGTAATTACATCCCAAATAGTTATTAGATGTTACTTTCACGGTGACGTCACCAGCTCTCAAAGTCTCTCTATAAATAGAGCAGTACCTTGAATACTTGTTCACCATCTCTACACATAGAATCAGATCACCTGATTGAGATCATTATATCCAACAAGAATTAAACCTGACCAGTGCAAGAAGGAGAACAATTAGTAGGGGTGATCATTCTTTGTACTTTGAAAACTATCAATAAGAACCAATCTGTGTCCACATCACCTATCTTATCCAGCTCAAAATATTATAATTGATGTGTGTTGATGAATATTGATGATATTATGATTTGTTAGACTAATTGATTAAAACATAAATTGTTTGTCAATCACAATAACACACATAATTTGATTTCAGGATAATAATAATAATGAAAAAGTACATGATACAAAGTCCCATTAACATAGGAAGGGTAGGAAGCCACCATATCCTATGTCACACCCCGGCCAGGAGGGGGCTGGACGAAATAACATATTGATGTCAAACTTGCACAACGGAAGCAACCACGACTTTAATGAATGTTTATACAACTTCTAGTTCACAAAATAATACAAATAATATATTAAAATAAGTTAATATCTATTGCAGAGAGGAAACGCGACGGTCGTCGAAGCATCTTCTGTTGTTGTAGTTCATACGTCGATCCATACTTCTTCTAATGCTTAACTCTAGTGCTCTAATCCGCAACCCTTATAGCCCGAATCTTCTATTAAAGTCATCTAGCGATCATCACCTTTAATCCGCATCATATAAACATAATTCGTATGCTTCATAATCATCCGAACGCAGTACCTGAACACATGCTTAAAAGAGTTTAGGTCAGCAAAATATGCCGGTGAGTCCGTGTAAGTAGTTAAGTGGATCCAAAACAAGTTTATCATTTCAAAAGCCAGTTTCCAAGTTTACACAGTTTAACACATGGTGATGTACAAGCGACACCTCAACCCTAACACGGAATCTATCTTCTGCCATTATAGATTCACCCTGGTAAAACATATGCCGCAACGGTCCGCAGGCCTCAGTGGAGGGTTTCCGGTTCCCTAGTCCCGGGTCCACTGTACGTAGGGGATTCCCCAAATAGTACTACCCGTATATTAAGTGGCTCACCTAGAGTTAATGAGTGTCGGTGTTATCCGGCAGCCAGTATCTTGTCACATCAAACAGTTTAGACACACAAGCATATGTTCACCCCAAAACAGTAAAACACAAAAAAAGGGAATGGTACATGGAACTAACCTTTGTAGCGTTTCACAACACGTCATATTGTCACATGGTATTCTAGATCCAAAGCCCACCTATGATTCACATGTAAGGTCCTAATATAATTACAAGCATCAGTGTGTGTAACCGAGTATCGCAGTTACACATGTGGACGAAGTAGGACATTTCTAGTTTTCAATATCTATTTTATATTATCTAGTCATGTGGTTGTATAACTTCGGTTCCAAAGTTCTACACATCAAGCTTATCATATTGGGTCCTAGGTGTACACGTAATCCGAGTTGGAAGTAGTAATCCAATTTCTAAGTAATGGCGCTTATATAAGCCTATACATTTCAAGTGTCGAGTTTAGTATCTTATGTCCAATAATATGTCCCAAGGTCTAACCCTTTCATCATCCGTCCATATGTCCTATTGTTTTATGTATTCGTCTTATGATCCAATCGACATTATAATGCTATTTATATAAAGTCAAGTAATCATAATATTCATATATCTATTAGTCCATTTGGTTAGTTCATACTTCTATATATATAAGTTCATGTAATCTCACAAGTCCAAATGTTAAAGCAAAAGTGGGGAAATATATGTATGGTTATCTATTGTCTCAAATATCAATATCGCCAAAGTGACTCATATTATGTAACATGTATATATATTTGTAAGTTCATTCTCTTGGTTTATCAGTTTCTATTATTACATAGGTTTGCTCAACGTGTCGAGTTCGGGTCTAAGATGCTCACTAAAGTCCCACATGTGTCACGCGAAGTGAGTATAATAATATAACTTAGATGACTCGGGTTCTCGTCCATACCTCTCGGGTCTCCGCCTGTTGACTGGGTTTAGCCTCGTTGACCAAGTCAAACCCTTTTAACTGGTGTTGATCGGGCTCAACTGGGTTGACTCGGGTCTTCATCCGTAACCTTCCTTCATCAAACCCCAATTCCCACTGCAACCATCCATTGTCAACCATCATCTACTCGCAGGCAAACCGTCATGTATCCACAACATCAACCGCTAATCAGTCACCACCAGACTTCATCGGACCTTAGGTCCTCGACCATCTCTGTTAACACCCATAAACACCCTATTCTATTAGACCATGTGTAGTGGGGCGGAAAAAACTTAAGGCCCCCCTCTGTGATTGGTCCACGTGGTAGCTGAGTCAGCATGAGGGTTTAATTCAAAATAGAGGTGTAGTAGGGGAAACAAATTGGGGGGCGCTAATTTAAAAAAAAAAACCAAATCTGAATATACATTGAAGTTGGGGGAGATGAGGTGTCCTCATTGTGTTGGCCAAGCAAAAATCAAACGAGCGTTATAAACATAATGCCTCAACCAATTTTTGATACATAGCGCCCCCCTGTAGCGGTGTGGGGGGCGCTATGTTGCCTTTTCACGCCCACATCATGCTTCACTACACCCGGTCTTATCATTATCATCATCGTCTAGATTAGTATTAAAGAATAGGCTTCGAATTCTTACCTCTGACATATATGGAACCACCGTCGTCGACTAGTTATCGTCCCTACTGACCACCTGAACCCAGACCAACCACCATCGTCTACCATCACATCAACATAACACAACCACCATTACCTGACCACTAATCTTCTGTTATTAAATCAACATCATGACCATACCTGTAAATCAAACATGGAACCCTTGCCGCTGACACCATGGACCTCCGTCTACACCTTCAGCGTTGGCCGGTCAAAGACCTGGCCAGCCTCTTTCCCTTCCGATCGTCCTTGTCCTTCTCTTTCTCACTCTCTTAGACTACCTCTCTTTACATATCTCGTTTCTCTCTCTAGCCCTCGGTTTCTTTTCATTCTCTCTCAAGAGTATGTATTGTGTGTGTATTTAGAGAGTTGGTGGATGTGTGTGTGTTCAGTAAATTAAAGGGAAGGGTGGGTTAAGGGTTTATATAAATGGTGGGGTCAAATAGTTTTGAGAAAACCATTCTTGGTTTTTAGTGTGTTGTCACAATATAGGGAGGACAAGTGTCCTCCCTAGTGACTCACCAAGTAGGAGACGAGTGGGTTTGATATCAGGTGTCGGTTTGATTAAGTAACGCATGTTATAATAATATTTTAGTATACAATGGTTCGTTTTTTTTTTGTTTCGTGTATAAACGTACTATTTATTATTCATCTTGCTTACTTATTTATTTGTTATAATCTAAGCACGGAAATTTTTTGGATCTGGAACTGGGGTGTTACATCCTGACACCTATAAACCATTGTTAAGTCTAATAAACTCAGTCCTGGTTGATTAAAAGGTAATTTAGACTTTTTGCTTTTGATAACGTCTGATTCAAATTCGATTAATTATATTCGACAATCCAGTTTATAAGAAAATTCAGATTCAATCAGGTTCGATTAATTATTTTTGATATTCGATTGAAGTTTTTTAACTAAGCCTGTGATTTTTCACTTTTGTTTCTCAAGAAACCAACGGATGGTTCCTGCTAGAAACTAAAACTAAAAAAAAAAGTAAATAAATAACAAGGTTAATGTAAGGGTTGTCTTACTTATTGCTACATGTGCAGCTGGTTCCTGTGGATAGTGTTTTGCTTCTGTGTATATACATCCAATAACAATGTTGTGTTCATAAATTTGAGGGGATGATTATTAATTAGCTCAAACCCATGGCCAACACATAATAAGGACGGAACTATAATTGATGCAGTTTACTCACAAAAATATTCTTTCCCTAAAGGTGCGTTTAAAACAAAACGAACTCAATCAAACGTGCATTTAAACAAAATGCACTCACAGAAATATTCTTTTCACCTTCCCCACACATCGACGGCGGAGCTCCGGTCAGTAACCACCACTCGAACGGTGGAGCCACCGCACCAACATCAACACACACATAGACCCAGTACCGGTTCTGGATAGAAAATTAGAGATAGAGCACCGAGAGAGAGAAGGAGGAGATCTGAGAAAGATGAAAGCCAGAAAGAAGAGAGAGACAAAGGAGAGAGAGAACCTGGAGGAGAAGGACGACGATGACGGTTGTTGAGTGGTGGTCTCCGACTCCTCCCCTCGCTCTCTGTTCTCCGGTTTGTGTGTGTGTTATAATATAGAAGGGTGGGTTTGGGTGGTATAGTTAAGGAATTTGGATAAAATGGTGGTATAGATGTTTGGTGTGCATTTATAATAGAAATGGTTTTTTATTCGGTGTATTTGATTGTTTGTTTTTCATTTGCGTTAAGCAATCGGTTTTTTATTTGGTGTATTTGATTGTCTGTTTTTCGGAAATGTATAACCGTTTAGTAATCGTTGGAAAAGAAGTTTCGTTTTAGCCTCTGTTGAAACTAAAAAAAATGTTGAACGTTTTATTCCTAATCTACCCCTGATTTGTTTATGCCGACCATGATCAACATTGATAATTACCATCATACCACCGCCTAAATCTAATGATTGTGGATTCTTCCTATACTTTCTACGTTAATAAGCCTTTATCTCTCCCCAGTAACAGTAGCAGGAGCAGAAGGAGGAGCAGGAGGAGTAGCAGGAGCAGAAGCAGGAGGAGTAGCAGTAGCAGTAACAGTAGTTGTAGGAGTAGCAGTAGTAGTAGTAGTAGATAAGCTAGCATGTTACTGAAATAGATTGTGAGTTTAAGGTGGTGATTGTTTTTCTCCCCATAAGTACTTCTGACCTCTTTTATCTGTGCCGCGCAGACGTTTGGGGTCTGCAGATTGTTTGTTTTTTTGGAAGACATTTCACTCAAAAAGGTCTTCCTAACCTCTTCTTGGCGTAGACATGGACCTATGTCTTCCCCTTTCTTCTTTTCCTCCTCCCTTCTCCTCTCCCCTCCACTATCCTCCCTCCTCCGCCCCCTCCCCTCCCCTCTGCCGCCCTCCTCCCTCTTCTCTCTCTCTCTCTCTCTCTCTCTCTCTCTCTCTCTCTCTCTCTCTCTCTCTCTCATCTTCTTTTAATCTTCATTTCAAAAAAAACTGCACACATAAGAGGGAAGCAAGAGGCGGAGGCCATTTTCAGATCAGTGATGAGCATAACGGCAACAACGTCTACGGTTTCGAAGTTGGGTTTCCGATGACGCTTACGATCCTTCGCGCCGCCTTTTAGGTTCATATTTTTCTTTAATTTTTGAATATTTCTTTTACGTCTTTAATCGATTACATGGGTTTCTTACCACTGCACTTCTTAATGTTCTTTGCTTCGATTTGTGTTCTAGAATTGTTGCTTTGTTTTACATGTGTTGGTTAATTATATTTCTTTTATCAGGTGCTACAAAAGAACTCTAATTTGTGTTATGGTTATGGTGGGTTGTGGTGGTTCACGGTAGTTATGGTGGGTGTTGGTGGTGGTGGGTTATGATTATGGTGGGTTGTGGTTGGTTATGGTTATGGTCAGGTCAGTGGCGAAGCTTGGTTTTGGAATCGGCGGGGGCCGAACATAATTTTTTTAGATTGGTAGTGGAAAATCGGCGGGGGCCGGACTCAATTTACCTACGAAAATCGTAAATTTCCACTACTGCGTCAAAAAACAGGGGGGCTAGGGCCACCCCTGGCCCCAAGTATCCTTCGCCTCTGGGTCAGCTTACGCTGCAGACGTTAACAACACAAACAGTCTTCTTTTTGCAGACCTTTTACCTCTTCAAAAACAAACCGCACCTTAGTGAACCTGGTTTTTAGTTTTTTGCTCCTCCCTAGGATAATGTTGCTGCTTAGAATAAGAAATTAAGATACATTCTCATGGATCGCTTAGTCACTACAAATTAAGGAAACTTCATGGTGTTTTTTTTTTTTTTTTTCATTAAAAAACCTCGACCTTTTTTAAAAGTTGTTTTTATCAAGCATCAGGAATTGATTATACATAAGAGACATATAGTCATGTCGTCAATTAACGACCATATGTTTGGTTTTATTGTTTGTTTCGTGTCTTGGTTGGGACATACACAAGTACGATGTCAGTAGTTCCTTTTTACATGGAAAATTTGGTGTGGACAGTCTACATTGCTCAATCTTTTGATTTCATTGATTCCACTCATTCTCATCATGTGTAGGGTCTATATGGATTAAGAATTAAGGAGCTGCTTATTTCAGCTCTTAACGAGTTGTTAATGAAACAGATATCTGAATTGGTTAGACATAGTTTAGTCAGACTGTTTCGCGATCAGATGTCTGAATTGGTCATATATTTACCTCTGAATGGGTAAACATTATACGGAGTCTGAATGGTTTATACCTCTTACTTGTTCAAAACTTAATGGTTAAGACATTTTACTGGTTCAGTACTTACCCATTCAGAAATTGTCAAACGCCCCTAAGAGAGCACGACCTTGGTTTTTAAAACACTTTTTAGCTCTTATCAATCTTGGATTTGCTCAGTGCGTAGATGACGCCCTTTTACTTTTCTTTTATTTGGTCCGATTACATGAACTATTATTTGATTTGGTTTGATTCTTAGTTTGTTTTAAATACATCGGCAAATTAAATTAGGGTGATACTATTTGGACATCCCAAAAAGTTATTTGGATACCCTAAGTATGCCTCGTATAGAGTGTACGAGGCATACTTAGGGTGTCCAAATAGAAATCAAGGGTGTCTAAATAGACAAAGCCTTAAATTATCTCTCTGGGATTTAGGCTAGCTATCTTTTCTCATAGTCTACACTCATCATTACAGAGCCGCTTACATACTAAGTTAAATAAATGCAAACAATTGTCACCGATAGTTTATGGATGATAAGTTCTTGATATTCATGGATCTACATGGATGATCCTTTATGTTATAGTACATTTCACAATTACAATTGTGATAAAGAACTTACAAGAAAAAAAAAACAGAAAGAACAACTAAAAGGCTTGTAGCCGCACGGTATCATGGATTGTAGTAAGTTGTTTTTCCTCAAGTGGTTGAGGGTTGTAATAATGTTCAGCACACTGAATGCTCCAAATTAGAAATAAAAAAAATAATCAAACATTAGTTGTTGCTCTAATGTAATGGCTTCGGCAATGAATAATTTAGGGAAAAATCATGAATGTGATTCAACTTTTACCATTGAAAGCCTAGTTGTGGTAAAAAGCTAAATGGAAATTCATCAAATCAACATATTATTACACCAACCAATAAATTATTCCATCTGATCTAACCATTATATATGTGTGTCAATTGTGAGTTGGAAGCCGAAATTAATGAGGCTGATTGTGGGCTTCAGGGCCTTACTAGAAGTCAATATGGGGCCTAATTAACTTATGTCTAGAAATTAAGTTGGAGTGCTAAACCATCTGATCTACAAAACCAGCATTGATTTTGTTAACTTTAAATGCGGATTGACTTGAAAGAAATATGATCAAAGATCAATAAAAGACAATACAAAGGTTTCACAACTTGATTCTTATTATTAAGCAATAAGAAACGAATACATGAATGATTATTGAATGAAAATGAAAACGAAAGAACATAAATTACAAAAGAAAAGATTGAATCGAATGGAATGAATTGAATATGATCTTTCCCTCCTTTTATAGCTGATTAACCCACTTTAACAACCAAAAATTGTTTTGCACACTTCCAGTCCCTCTATCTTTGCAACTTGTCATATTTAACCCAAAGCTTTAGTTGACTTTATCCTGGTCAACATTATTGACAAGATTGACTTCTGTTGACTTTTGATGAATTATTATCTACTATTGTATGTTTGATAAGTATTGATCTTAGCTCAACTTCGACATATTATTCAACAATCTCCACCTTTGAGCAAGATCAACAAATATGACCAAATTACCCCTGATATCAAGCTATATGCAGCATAGTCAAACACTGCATAGACTTTGTACCAGAAGTTGATTTCGTTAACATATTAGCTACATTATTGTTGGTACTTACATACACAACTTTCACCTCCTTAGAGTTAATAACATCTGATGCTTCACATTGATGTGTTTTGACCTTTCATAAAACACCTGATGCTTTGACAATTGAATAGCTCCTTCATTGTCACAATGCACCAACACATCTTCCAATCTTAATCCCATTTCAGACACAAGATCTTTCAACCAAATTGACTCTTTGATTGCCTCAGTCAATGCAATAAACTCAGCCTCTATGGATGACAAAGCAACAACATGCTGCAGTGTGGATTTCCAACTGACTGTGCCTCCCAACACTTGAAACACATAACCAGTCACTGATCTTCCTTTATCTAAATCCTTTGCAAAATCAGAATCCACATATCCCTCAACCAACTGATCAGGATTAGTATTTCTTTCAAATACTAATCCAATATCCTGAGTTCCACTTAGATACCTTAGAATCCATTTTACCCCTTCCCAATGAAGTTTTCCAGGATCACTAATATATCTACTTACTACACTTACTGCATATCCTATATCTGGTCTTGTACAGATCATAAGATACATCTAACTACCTACTGCATTTGCATATGGTATTTTGACCATTTTACCCCTCTCAGCATCATTCTTAGGACAATTTAACTTTGACAGCTTAAAATGCATAGCTAGAGGGGTAATAACAGACTTACAATTGTTCATGAAGAATTTGGCAAGAACTTTCTTCAAATATGACTTCTGTGACAACTTTATCAACCCTGCACTTCTGTCCCTGACAATTTCCATTCCCAGAATTTTCCTTGCCTCTCCTAATTCTTTCATTTCAAATTCTGCCATCAACAATCTCTTTGTTTGAACTATTTGCTCTTTGTCACCACATGATATTAACATATCATCCACATATAGTAACAAATAAGCAAACTTGTCCTGTTCAAACTCTTTATAGTAGACACATATATCATATGTACTTCTACTGAACCCATTTGAAACCATATAACTGTCAAACCTTACATACGATTCTCTTGGGACTGTTTCAATCCATATAAGGATCTTTTCAACATGCAGACCTTATCCTTGTCCTTTGAATCCTCAAAACCAAGTGGCTGCTTCATGTATATTTGCTCATCAAGATATCCATGTAAGAAAGCAGTCTTTAAATCTAATTGTTCTAACTCGAAATTAAATGTGGCAGTTAATGAAAATATTACCTTTATTGAAGTATGTTTGACTACAGGAGAGAAAATCTCATTGTAATCAACCACCTCTCTTTGTGTAAACCCCTTTGCCACCAATCTTGCCTTGTACCTTGGTTTTTCTCCTGCCATGTGTTCTTTAATTTTGAATATCCATTTACAATCTACAAGCTTCTGATCCTTGGGCTTAGTAACAAGCTCCCAAGTATTGTCCTTATGCAATGAATTCATCTCTTCTTGCATTGCATCATGCTATTTATCCTTATCTACTGAATTAATGGATTCATAGTATGTCAATGGTTCACATGAAATTTCTTCTTCAACAACACTAAGAACAAAAGCTGATAAGTCTTGTCTAAACCTTATAGGTTGTACAGTTTCTCTTCTAGGCCTGTCTTTTGCAATATTGTACTCCCTATTACTGGCCATCTGTGAACTTTCTGGTTGATCTTCAACAACTTCATTATCTTTGTTATTGTCTTTGGGTAGCTCCACCTCAATTTCAACATCCTGTGATCTATCCTTTTCACCATCAGGTTTACCAATCACATCTTTATACATCAAATGCTCAAAACACTTTACATTCCTACTTACAATTATCCTTAGACTTCCTCCATTTATCCTCCAGAACCTATACCATTTCACCCCATCAGTGTAGCCTACTATAACACATTTTTGTGCTCCTGGGTCTAGTTTGTCTTGACTTACATGAGAATAACCACATAACCAAACACCCTCAAGTCACTATAATTTGTTTTCAACCCAGACCACTTTTCCGTAGGAACCATCATTCCTATTGCAAATGATGGTGAAATATTAATGAGATACACTGTTGCTTTCACTACTTCTACCCATAAACTTTTAGGCATACCAACTTCAATCAACATACATCTCACATTTTCAAGAATAGTCCTATTCATTCTATCAACAAGACCATTCTCCTGTAAAGTACCTAGAATGGTTAAGTGTCTTGCTATTCCACATGTTTTACAGTATTCTTGAAACTCCCTACTGCAAAACTCAAGGCAATTATCAGTTCTTAGCTTCTTTATTTTCTTTTCAGTTTGATTCTCAACCAAGATCTTTCATTCTTTAAACTTTCCAAAGGCTTCATGCTTATGCTTGAGTATTTATACCCATACTCTTCTTGAATAATCATCTATAATCGATAGAAAATAAGAAGCACCTCCCATAGACACATTCTTTGTAGGACCCCACAAATCAGCATGAATGTAGTCTAAAATTCCCTTGGTCCTGTGAATGCCTTTTGTGAACTTAACTCTCTTTGCCTTTATCAAGACACTATTTTCACAATCTCCAAATTCACAGTCAACCAACTCATCTATTACACCCTGCTTCTTCAACTCCATTAACCCATATTGACTCATATGACCAAGCCTTTTATGCCACTTCATGGCAATATTTCCTGAATTACCCTCAGCAACAGAAACCTAACACTTTCCCTTACAACCATCCAAAACATAGATATTGTTTTCTTTCATGGTACCAGTTAGTAACACCAATGAACCTTTATAGATCTTTGCCTTCCCATCTTTTAAACTCACATGATATCCTTTCTTTTTGAAAGTACCAAGTAAGATTAAATTTCTCTTTAATTCGGGAATATATCTCACATCATGTAATTCAGCTACATATCCATTTTCTAACTTTAAAGTAAAAGTACCAATACTTTAAAGTAAAAGTACCAATACCTTGAATTTGACATGGATGATCATCTCCTAACTGGACTATTCCTTGTGGTATCATCTTCAACTTACTGAATAGTTCTTTGAATGGTGTCATGTGATAAGAACATCCCGAGTCCATAACCCAACACCATTTGGACCCATCTTTACCAGTAACAATCATGAAAACATCAGCACTCTCATAACCATCACAAGATCCATCAGGAGACCCATTGTTATGCTTCTTTGACAGAAATTCAGACTTCTTCTTCTTCCACTCTAGACAGTCCTTCTTAAAGTGTTTTTCAGAGTTACAAACAAAACACCTTCTTTTTCCTGTCTTAGACTTTGATCTGAACCCTCCATTCTTGTTCTTTTTTTAATCTTTGTTCAGGTCTTCATCTGACAATCAACCCATCAGAGCCTTCTTTTTTCACATCAACTTTCTTTTGTAATTCCTTCGAGTTCATTGCTGAGACAACTTCCTCCATTGACAAACTTTCTCTCTCAAACATGATAGTGTCTACAAAATGTTCATAGACAGCATGTAAAGATGACAAGAAGATTATTGCTCTATCTTCTTCTTCAATCTCCACCTCAATGTTTTCAAGATCAAGAATGATCATGTTAAACTCATCTATATGATCTTCAAGTGATTTCCGAGAAACTATCTGAAACATATACGATCTTTTGCTTCAAGTATCGCCTGTTTGCTAATGATTTGGTCATGTATAGACTTTCTAACTTTGTCCATACACCAGAAGCAGTTGTCTCATTTGAAACTTCCCTCAAGACTTTGTCTCCAAGACTGAGAATGATTGCACTGTGTGCCTTCTCCGTTATCTCCTTCTTCTGTTTATCAGTCAATTCATTAGGCAATTGATCTTCACCCTTCAAGGCATCAACAACACCTTGATGTACCAACAGTGCTCTCATCGTCAACCTCCATAGGCTGAAATCATTCTTGCCCTCAAATGTTTCGGTATCAAACTTCGTACCAGTCACCATGATTGAAATCTCAATCTGTGATGAACACTCTCTTTCAAGATCGAGCCAACAATGGCTCTGATAGCAATTGTTAACTTTAAACTCGGATTAACTTGAAAGAAATATGATCAAAGATCAATCAAAGACAATACAAAGATTTCACAACTTGATTCTTATTATTAAGCAATAAGAAATGAATACATGAATGATTATTGAATGAAAACGAAAATGAAAGAACATGAATTACAAAGAAAAGATTGAATCGAATGGAATGAATTGAATCTGATCTTTCCCTCCATTTATAGCTGATCAACCGACTTTAACAACCAAAGATTGTTTTGCACACTTCCAGTCCCTCTATCTTTGTAACTTGTCATATTTAACCCAAAGCTTCAGTTGACTTTATCCTGATCAACATTATTAACAAGATTGACTTCTGCTGACTTCTGATGAATTATTATCTACTATTGTATGTTTGATAAGTATTGATCACAGCTCAACTTCGACATATTATTCAACAGGTTTATTTGGACTTGTATGCTATATAAAACATGGAAAAAAAATTGGACCCTCAAAAATGTTGGTCTCTGTGCGGCTGTACCGATGTACACCGTGCACCACCTTTGGGCCGGCCCTGAAACTAAAGCGGACTCAACAACTCAAACATGGACCTCATTGTTCCACACCAAGTTCCTTTGGATTACCTTTTTAACATGTGAAGAAACGAAGATTATCTTGATCATGATAGACATTAGTCTAAATTTAGAAGTTGGTGTAGAGGGTGCGTAGGACCCCCGATTAGGGGGGTGTGATGATCTCTGTCATGTCTAAGAAAGTCAGCTACTGCAAAAAAAAAATTATCTCTTAAAAAATAAAAAATAAAACGGAGAAAATATATGTAAGGAGAACAACCGAAGAAAACCAGCATGTGATGAAGTCTTAATGCATGCCACAATTACAATTATTTGACAACTAAGACACTATGTAGGTTAAATCGATTTGTCTCCATGCATTTTAAATAATGAATGACAAATGTCAATTTCGTGGAAGTGTATCATACGATAAAAAAACAAAATAATGTATGACAGATATACTTCAATCTTTAAAATATAAATGTATACAAAATGAAATGGTACGTTCAACTGAAAACTAGTCACTCTTGTTACTGGCTGTGAGGTTTGTTACAAAAGCAATAATCGTCTTAACCTTTATATATATCGACTAAAATACATGTAGATTTCAACATATTCGAGATTTATATAAAAAAGTTTGGGTGTTGATAGTTTTTGTCTAAATTTCGAACAAAAAAAAGAGCTAGCATTGATAGAGAAATAAACCACTTTCTTGTATTTTATCATTTTTATTAAAGCGCTATGTACACGTATTAATTTAACAACATTTTCGTAAATGAATTCGTGAAACTAATGTCATATTGTAATATATAGACTCATGACTCGAATTGAGTTAACTTCGACCCCATTTAGCATGACTCGGTCATTATGCATGAATGAGATATGTGGCCCCTCACCATAAACAAAAGTGACACCTAAAAATTGCAAGTGTTCCCTTTATGAGTTCATAATACTCACCACCTTTGTTGACTAGTTATAGCTTCCACTCAAACAACCTTCCTACCCTCTTTGGCCTTTTCTTCCTCACTTCTCTTTTATCTACTTCATACCACACTCTCATTTTTCATTACAAAATGTCCCTTAAACTCCATAGAACTCTCTCCATCTTCCTCTTTCTCTACATAACTATAAATTCCGTTGTTGCGGTGGTGGAGCAGGAATGTCCATATCCCTGCTACCCACCACCAATAGGCGGTGGTGGAGGTGGTGGAAATAGTCCACCAAAAACCATCTTTCCGCCGCCTACTCCAACGGGGTATTACCCATCACCTATATTTCCATACAACCCTCCAAGCCCTAATTACTACGGCAGTGGACAGCCACCGCCTGACCCGGTAGTTCCATGGTTCCCTTATTACTACAAGAAGCCACCTCATAGCACTGATCAACCCTCATCAACAGGTGGCCGACTACGATCAACTGTTGTGATCTTGATTGATCTTGTTTTATCATTGTTGTTACTTGTTGGTTAAGTTACCTATGTACCATGCTTGATATTCTTAATATTATGTTTCTTCAATTCTTCTGTGAACATGAGTACTATGGTATTAGAAATGTTGTATAATTGGCAAAACTGAAAATTGAAGATAAAGTAGAGACAAGAAGGTGGTGAAAACATGATAGAAGAAGGGCCACAATGTTGAAGGCTACTGATTAAGAATATTGACAACTTTTTTCTCTATTTTATTCTTGTTAATCATTTTGTCATCTTCAGATTTTTAATATTATTGTTTCTAATCATTGATGTTCACTGGTTGGTTCTTCGAATCTTGGAAGGCTTTGGTTTATTGTTACAATTTTATTTTAGTCTTGATTTTGGATTTTTCTTTTTATTTCTTAATGTTTCCTAAAGGGATAGGTGATTACAATGTCCGTCCCTCCAGGTGGACATAAGGCAAAACACGGTAGCCTGTACAGCCTCTCAACTTTCGACTCAAAGTGAAAAAATAAAAATTCTCCGTTTCCGTCTTCTAAAGGATTTTAAGATACCCCGAAAAGTATTAAGATACCCACATTAAAAAAAAAAACAAGTTTAATTAGCTTGATTAAGTTAAAAAAAACCCCAAACCCTGAAAGTCCAAATTTAATTACTTAAATAGCCCAAAGTTAATTACATGAATCTAGGGGTGTTTATGAGCCGAGCTAAGCCGCGGCAAGCTCGGGCTCAGCTCAGTTTTAAACCGAGCTGGTTTGAATTTGAAACCGAGCTGATAATCTCGAGATCGGCTTGGTTTGGCTAGAATTTAAAATAAAAAGCAAGAAATGGCTTTCAAAATTCAATGGTCTAAAATATTATTTAATATAATAGTTCAAAATAAAATGAACTCTCTCATTAAAAAAATAGTACAACTAACTTCAACCTATATTACCAGCTAAAATCAAGTTCAACAAAATAAAAATAGGTCTCAAATTTCATTGAAATCCAATGTAATTAGTTCATAAAGCTACGAATTAACCCTCAAATATGCAATAAATATTCAGTTCCATTCCTAAACCTCTTTGAAATCAAAACCACTATTAAGTTTAATAACTTTAGTACTTGGACAATTGTCATCGTGTTACGGTTTATTAAAATAATTGGTTAGTTATAAATCAATCATAAACACATAATCGATATGCTACTATCAACAAATATTAATTATGTAACATGTTCACCCTCTTTTTAACATTTTTATAGCATATTATAAGTATATAAAAATAATATATATTAATATTTAGAATTATTTGAGCTAAGCTCACTTTCTACCCGATCTAAGCCGACTCGGTTCAGTTTCAAATCGAGCCATATCGAGTGAGCTTTATCTAAGCTAAATTCGAGCGAGCTCCAAGCTACAAGCTTTTTGAACAGCCCTACATTAGTCCATACTCCATAGCCCAAAGTGTTTTAAAGTAACAAAAAAGAGGTTTGTGATTAACAAACAAACATAAGCCAGCATAATGTAAGTTTGTCCCTCTTGCTCCTAGCAACCCAACCCTGCCCAGTGACCACAATCGTGATCAGGGACCTGCCCCTGAGGGGCCGGCCTCTCACCACCTAGTGTCGCCTCCCACCACCACCATGTTGTTCATATTCTCCTAATTTTGGATATTTTATCCACTTTGGATTCTAGGGTTTTGTGGAATTGTAAATTTGTAGTTGTTGATTGGTTTATTATGTTTGATTGTTCCATAATAATTTATGGCTCACTTATTTGTCTATTAGACTATATGGTGTGCCCCCTTTTCTCTCAACTCCCCCAAGTGTCATATCAGCGCCACATTATTTCCCCCAATCCCCCTTCATTTTTTATTACATAAAGTTTGATTAAAAAAAATAAAAAAAATAAGCCAATGATAGCTCTCAGTGAGATCGGTGCTTCTTCCCCGTTTTCCTCGAATTTTAAATCGGGGGACGATGTTTTGCTTGGTCCCCGACGCCAAGTCATCTCCCCGAAGGCACACCTATTAGCCTTATTGGTGTATTTTGTTCACTTTGTTTTATTACTATTTTGTATTTGTTAATTTATTATTATGTTCACTTATTTTATTATTATTATTATTATTATTATTATTATTATTATTATTATTATTATTATTATGATTATTATTATTATTATTATTATTATTATTATTATTATTATTGTATTTTGTTCACTAATCACTAATGAGTATTGACCTATTGTTATTGTTAAATTATAGGGACTTCATACTTGAGACTTGAAACTTGAAGATGAAATGGCAATCTAAAAGACTTCTAATTGGTCATTTTCTAAAATGAAGAGTACAAGAAAATGATGACACTGGTTGAAGTCTAAATATTGGTATTGATACGCAACAAAATGATGAAATTGATAGGAGCTCGAATATTGCTAATGATTTGCAAACAAAATGATGATGTTGGTCTAAGTATTTCTTCGACTTCAGTTCCTTCAATACAATTACAATCGATGTAAATAATCTTCCTTCGAATCCCTCTGATAGGCCAGATATTGCAAGTTATCACCCTAATCAAAGATATGACATAAGAAGAGAATAAATTTCCATTCAAAGAAATGTAGGTAAAAAGAGACGCGTTTTTATTTGTAAAATTGCATTGAACATTTCGTGGTTAGAGTATAGTACTAAAGTAGACAAAGCATATTGTTTACCTTGTTACTTGTTTAATCAAGATGATGGTAATCAAGTTTGAAGATGTATCTTTTCATCTAAAGGCTTTTGTAATTGGAGTAAAAATGGTGTTTTTATAGACCATCAAGAGGATATCTTATGAAACAAAAATGTGGCAATCTTATGAAACAAAAATGATCCATTCATGAAGCACTAAATAAGAAACGTAAAGAAGAAAAGATTGCAAATTGGTTTTCATTAAGTGGTTCTGTTCATAGTGCTAGATTCTTGTTAGAAAATTATTTACCTTGGTCATGATGTATCGGAAGAATCTATTCTATATGTCTTTTTCTTTCAATTTTAAAGTTGATTAGTGATAACAGGCAGAATATTGGTAACACATTGGGCAATGCATAAAAGAATAATAAACTAACAGCTTTATCAATACAAAAAGAGATTATCGAATGCTTTGCAAAAGAATTAACTAAAATCATTTGCGAAAAACATAAAGATAATGTGTTTGGTTTGTTAGTAGATGAGTCTAGTAGCGTATCTTTAAAGGAACAAATTATTGTAGCTATGAGATATGCTGATAAATTTGGAATTGTTAAAGAGAGTTTTACTGAAAATTTGATCATGTGATAGATACATCTTCTTCAACTCTTAAAGAAACCATTGTTTCTTTATTAGCAAATACCAATTGAGCATAGATCGACTAAGTAATAAGTTTCATACATTCACTGCATAAACTTTAATATAAGTTGTTTG
Organism: Ambrosia x helenae; assembly: GCA_030844895.1. Taxonomy (NCBI): domain Eukaryota; kingdom Viridiplantae; phylum Streptophyta; class Magnoliopsida; order Asterales; family Asteraceae; genus Ambrosia; species Ambrosia x helenae. The sequence goes on along the minus strand of JAUTDX010001626.1, from coordinate 27,267 downwards.
ATTTATCTTATAGTTTTTATTTGTTAAAACTAGCCAGGGGTCAAGCGCATGATAGTGCAAGCAACATGAGAGGATAATTTAATGGTTAAAAGCATTAATTTTGAGATATATTCCATTAACACATTACGTATATTGTTCATCAACTTCAATTAATGATTGTAGTGGTTGCAAAAAAAGCATAACGGTGTTAAAAAAATTTATAAATACCTAAACATGGTTGTTAATACGGTTTCTACTTCTTGCAAATAAAAAGATATGTTATGGGAGGCAAAAATAGAGAGAGTGAAAAAATAAATTCTTGCAGATGAAATTAAGACCAGAAAAGAATTAAACCAAGATGTATCCTTTGCATGAGTCGGAGACACATGCTGAGGTTCTCATCATAAAACAATTATAAGTTTGCGTAAATTATTTCCGAAAGTTGTTGACATACTTCTGTTTGTTAAAGAAGAAAGAGATGGCTCTCAACAATAAACTAATGCAAAAGGTATTCTATCACATTTTAAGAAGCTTGAATTTGTGTTTTATAGACACTTGATGGAAGATATTTTAGGCCTCACAAATGTTCTTTCAAAACATCTCCAAAAAAAATTCAAGACTTTTTTAGAAGCGCCTAAGTTGATGGACAAAACAAAACAAGCATTGAATGATTTAAGACAAAAACAATTTGTTTCAATGTTGGAAAACGTGACTACCTTTTCTGAAAATAACAATATCACAACATTAGATGTGACGGAAAGTTATGGTCATCCAAGAAACCGAAAGAATGTAAATACTAGATAATCGATTCAAATTCAAGAATTTGAAAATTGGTTCAATTAGGTAACTACTTTGCTAGAAAATATGTTTGGTTTAAATCCTTGTGGTTGGTTATCTAACTTAGACATATCAAAGATGGTGGCATTTTCTGAGGTGTATCAGTATAACTTTAGTACGAAAGAAAGAGAGGATGTCTTCCGGTGGATCTTAAGGCCTTTTATCATACCTTAAAAGAAGATAGATTTTCAAAATTGAATGAAATGTATGACCTTGCTCGTGTAATGGTGGAAACCAAAGAAGACGTCCTTTTCCTTTGGTTTATCAGATATTGAAGTTAACGTTAGTTTTACTAGGTGGCAACTGCAACCATCGAAAGACCGTTTTTTAAATTGAAGCTTACTAAGACGGATTTACGCAATCAAATTGGTGAAAAGTATTTGAACAATGCTCTAGTTTGAGTTAACGAAAGAGAAACGGTTGATAAAGTAATAAAAATGATGTAATGACTCGATTTCAAGCTATAAAAACTTGAGTGGCCAAATCTATTAGGTATTTGTTAATATGTATTTATTAATATTTTTTCCTATTATTTTATGTATTTAGGATATTTTTTTTAGAAGGGGGGCGGGGGATACCCCTAAATTTTTAGGCTAGATTCGTCAATGCGTCCAACCCCCTTAACCGGTTTAAAACTCAGATGTTATAATAAATGTTACAAAAATATGAACCTTAACAAACAAAATATAGAGCCCAAATAATAAATGAATCCTTAATTTTTTATTTTTTATTTTTTTAGTAAAATAATATTTCATTTCACAATAGGTAAATTATATTATGATGGTAGGTAGACGGACATTAAGCTGTGTCGCCACACCTTAATGGATCACAAAGTCTAATCTACTAAAAACAAAACCCTGCCCCTTGGGGTCAATATGTTGCTATGAATAACCCGATGGAACCTGGTCAGAAAATGGATAGTTTCCGGTGCTAAGGAACCAAAGGTATCAAAAGCTAACGGGACAAAAGCGTGTTGATTTTCTTCACAAGCTCTAGCATACTTCTTGACTCTTTTCAACCCTGCCCTCTTAATCGCTTGCCCAACCACAAAACCATTGTCCCGAAGACCAACCAGAGGGGAAACGCCCGTAAGGGTCAACATAAGCGTGTTTCTCGCTAGCCAAAACCAAAAACAAGCATGTCCGCTAGCCACAGAGTGAATCTCCCATCCGCCGGATTTGTCAGGAAGTTCACGGGTGCCTCTTTCTTGGCTGAAATACCTGCACGCCTTAAGATTTCTGCCGATATTTAAAACCCGGCAACTCTTTCCAATGGATCACATGTTCCCCATATTTATCTAAACATGCTTTGCGACAAATCGGACAAGTTTCATCATCTAGAAACATGGCAACCATCAAACTATATTTGAGGATCGCCTATATTCAACTGTAGACATACGTTGCCCCAAACTACTGATTGGAATAATGGTCAAAATATCCTCGGCGTGAGAACACTGCAGGAAATCAATCACTACTTTCTAGCGGGAAGACAAACAAAAAACTTCTCTCATATTCCGAGCGATTTTGTTTAAAAGAGCATTCGCCAAAGTTTTCTGGTGGAAATGAGATTTTGAAATCCTTCCAAACACTAGGTTGACTGGTTGAGTTCACCGGTCAACCAAAAGCTTCAAATAGGTTCAACCAGACCAGTAATGCCGACGTATTATTGCTGCTTCAAATAGGTCAACCAAACCGACGTATCTGCCGAGTCCAATTATGATAATTTTGGTTTTCCTTGCTTGATACAAAGAATGTGTCATATTATTGGTGCTCTGTTTTTTTTTCTATAATTAGCGCATCTGAATTTAATAATCATGGTTTCAAAGAGTCGATGTTAACTTTTCTTGTTTTTTTATGAATGTAAATTTCTTATTGGTTCACGATATATTCATGTTAGTTCAAATTATCATTGTTTTGCTTCTATGAAGTTTTACTATGCGTTTGTAGACTGGCCATGGGCCCAACTTACAGCAAGCCTAGAAAAATCCCGGCCTTAAGCCCAAAACCACAACCATCCTAAAGGCTAAAGGTGTAGGTGTAGCCGTGGTGTAGTCACATAATGCATATAATTGTTTATTCCATGATCCATAACAATCCCTCAAGTGTGATTTTCTTATTCTTTATGTACCAGTGGGATTCACCGCATGTTACGGACGACATTCAACCGGCATTGGTTCGATTTGTTACAGGATCCTAAGATGATATCGCCACTTGTTTTACATTGATCGAAACCCAAAAAACAAATTTCGATCCTAAGAGTATATCGCTACTTGGTTTGTAACAATAAGGAACAAAAAAAAAAATAGACAACTTATTTGACTCGTTCGAGTTTAATTAAAACTTTGATCAAAACATTAGATAACAATAAGAATGTCCTAGTGATATGTTACAAATTTTAGAAAGCATTATATTATATTATTAAAATAAAGAATATGGTGTTTATATAAAAAAGGAGTAATGAAAATAAATAATCCTAACTATTGCTTTTTGACCGATAATGGTCCCCAACTACGAAAATAACCACTAGCGGTCCCAACTTTCGACATATTGGCCACTAACGGACCCAAACTAGCTGAGGCTAACTCTGTTAGTGTGATGTTGACATGGCATGCCACGTAGGATGCCACATAGGATCATTTTGCTACTTAGGATGCCACTTCAGATGCCACGTAGGATCATTTTTGCCGCCTAAGCATGCTACGTCAGCATCACACTAACGGAGTTAGCCTCAGTTATTTTGGGTCCGTTGGTAGCCAATATGTCGAAAGTTGGGACTGCTAGTGGTTATTTTTGTAGTTGAGACCATTATCGGCCAAATGGCAATAGTTGGGATATTTATTTCCATTACTCCTATAAAAAACTAAAGTGTGAGACATCTTTAATGATATGCATGTTTGTATTTTGATCAGTTGTAGATTGCTTTCTAAAACTCGGTTTTGAATAAAATTTATATTGAGTAGGTAAAAATCCGCACATCGCAATGATATACTCGAGATTTTATAAAACATAATAGGTTAAAATTTATAAAAGAAAAACAAAAGATGTTGAAAAGTAATTATAATAATAAAATAAATATTAAAATCATTTTACAATTCATGATCCATAGCAATTGTAATTTTTTATTTAAATTTTACTTGAAATGTAAATGTGTATGTGTATATTTTTATGCTTAACAAAACTAAGGAATACAGATAAATTATTTTTTCTTAGTGTCACAGGGTTATCTTTCGGTCTCCGTGTGGCATCCTTGGTTGCCCGAGATAAGTCAATCCATCCTGCTCTTTTTAAGTGGGCCATTGGTTTTGTCCGCCCTTGTGCTTATCAGGAAAGAGGCAATAGCTCTCAACCAGTGGTGCATCATCAGATAGACATCAACTAGGCACGTTCACCGCCTTATTCAGCTAAGGTCGTCCTTGATGAAGTCCTAGACTAGCAGTAAACACAAGCTTTCAAGTAAAAATCCTAGCAAAGCAATCATCGAATATTTGACCCGTAACACTCTCGTACCATCATTTCATGCACATCCTTGTGAATGTGCTTGGCAATCCCTTACTTGCTTCAGCACGCCAAAGGACAATGCATCTTTACCACTTAATTGATATTGGCTTTACTTGATTTAATGGCTTCGGGGATGCTCAATAAAAATTTATCCCATAGTGCAGTGACCATCTACACCCCAAACCATCCTTATCTTTCACATGAGCTAGTCCATTACCCTTTCTCTTGTTGAGAAGATGAATGCATTAGGGTGAGCGAATCGTATAACTGGTTTGTTAGTTTTTTATAAATTTAATTTAAAATTGGTTGTGAATATCAACTGAACAGTCAGTGGGTTAGCACTGGACAAATGGCTGCCCAGGGCAGCCATAGTCCACTAAGTCACCAATTCAGGGGGAAACCTGCCGCCCGAAAGCCCACCGCAGTAAAACCCCTTTGGATCGGATTCGAACTTGAGACCAAATGACCTCAAGCTCTTATCTTCATTTCCTCATACCACTCCACCAAATGGTGGGTGGTTCATAAATGAATATATAAATATCAAAAAGAACAATGAAGTTACACACGTGGGGTATCGATTAGATTACAAGATCTCATCTATGTTACCTTATTAAGGAGGAGAGATGGCTAAGATAGTCATTTTACCACCATTTTAAGATGGGAGTTGAAGGGTTTCTTAACAAATATCTAATCTTTAGCCATTTTCTTCCCTTTATACCCCTCATGTACAACATGTAATGTCAATAGTACATGTGTAATACACACTTTATCTATACTATCTATAAAAGAATTTATAATTTATAAATCTTATATACATCTGTACAATAAAAATGATTTCTTTGATGCAAACTTTTCTATCTACTTTTCTTGTTATTTTCATTGTTTATTTTCACCGAAATGCATGCTTACTTCAAAAATAATATTGTTAAAAGATACAAATGTCTGGTTAACTTTAGTCAACGAACATAAGTTTTTAAAAACCAATTGAATAAGTTAATAACGTATATTACCGGTACTGCAACAAATAGAAACGATGCCAAATGTTCACTTGGTTCTGTGATAGTTTTAGTGTCTAAATTCATGTCTCATTGATAGTTTTGATAGTTATATTTCAACTTATAAATATTTTACTCTTATTTCTATAACACCTGTCGATATCATTTTAAACATACTTTTTTTATTGCTATATAGAGTACGATTACCGTACTGAATTGAACCGATGCTAAACAAAAACCCGCTGCAACGCGCGGGGCATATTACTAGTGATTTATTAATAAGTTTTTAAAAACCAATTGAATAAGTTAATAACGTATATTACCGGTACTGCAACAAATAGAAACGATACCAAATGTTCACTTGGTTCTGTGATAGTTTTAGTGTCTAAATTCATGTCTCATTGATAGTTTTGATAGTTATATTTCAACTTATAAATATTTTACTCTTATTTATATAACACCTGTCGATATCATTTTAAACATACTTTTTTTATTTCTATATAGAGTACGATTACCGTACTGAATTGAACCGATGCTAAACAAAAACCCGCTGCAACGCGCGGGGCATATTACTAGTCATCCTTAAAGAGGAGGGATGTATGGTCATGATTCATGAAAGTGGCATCCCGTGAATGACATATGATGTTCCATCTAATCATGATGCATGTACGCTTTAGGTTCGTGAAAATAACATTACATTGGGTACGTGTAGTGGTGTTCAAAAAAATGTGAATCCGAATTCGAATTCGAAATATCCGAAAATTCGTATTCGTATTATCTGAAATTTTGGATAATCCGATTTTCGAATATCCGAAAATTGGATAATCCGAAATTTCGAATTCGGATTCGAATCCTATTTAAAAAAAAGGATAATCAGATTATCCGAATCCGAAATATTAAAAAATATCTTTATTATAGATCTGATATTATTTATACTAGTTTTTATCCCGGGAGCGTCCCGGGTTGAAATATCTAATATGACATAATAAAATATCTAATATGACAACATAATTAATGACTTGCCAATATATGATTAATGAATATTATTATTATTATTTATTTTAAACAAATCTCTGCCATAAGTTATCATATTGCAATATAAAAACAAACGAATCTCTACGCGGGGTATAAATCTAGTGCCATTACAAAATATTATATAATGTCAAATGAATTCGAAAGTTTGTAATCGATCATTCTAAAAAGAACTAACATGAAATAAGGAACAAAAAGTTATTTATTGAAATATCGAACGCATTAGTCTAAGGGTTATGTGATACGTTAAAAAATTCATGGGTATATAGTTCGGGTATTTGGGTATGTAGTTTCAGGTAATTGGGTCGGGTATCACCTAATCCCAGACCCGACCCAAACCCACAATTTCTTTAAACTAATCCCAAACCTGACACAATACCTGTCGGGTTACAACAAATAGTCGTTTTTTTCTCCGTTTTATATAGCACTATGGTACTCGTTGGAAAGATAATAAAACGCTTGTTAATTTGGTGTAATTTTTTTCTTTAAAAAATCTCGTATATAAAATATATTAACGTTTAAAAGTTATGGGAGGAAACATGAGAGAGAAAATAATAAAGTTTAATATTTATATTTAGTAGATTAGGTATTTAATAGATTAGCTTAATGTCACAGAGAAACTCTCTTTCTCGCGTGCGGCCTTAGATCACCGTCTAAGTAAGTCTTGCCGACTTGAACTCGTTAGTTCTTGGTAGCGGAAATGGTTAATGAAAGTGTTGGGTCACAAGTGAGAAGCTTGTAAATACTTGATCACAAGTTTTACAAGTAAAAGGCTTTGTATTTCACTAGAAAGTGTTACAAAGTGGTTATGGATTACAAGTGTTGATGGTTTACAAGTTGCAAGGGATAATTACAAATGATGCCTTGATCACCTATTTATACTAGTATTAGAGGATCTAGATGGTTCCATATCTAGATGGATCCATACCAAAATTTACCTAGGATCTTCTAGGGTATTCCTTGACAATATCTTGATATTTAGGGTGTTGACTAGTAGGATCTAGAGAGTTCCGGAGCTGCACTTTAGGAGCTGTTTTGACCAGCCCTTTCTAGGTGTTTCTAGACCATTCGTGGCTGGATCATGACCCTTATGTGTGCCCCATGTTGGCTGGAAATTTGTAGACTGATCCGGATGGCTTTGGAGGCGACTAGATGTCCCCGGAAGCTCCTAGAAGCTGAAAATTTTTGGCTGAATTTTGGCGGGTCGTGACATCCTCCCCCACCTAAATTCGCGACGTCCTCGTCGTGATTCCCCAGGGTCTTCATGAATTTTATGACTGATAATGTCTTGCCTCGTTTCTTTGATTCTGGCACCAAGGCTGCGGTGTGAACTTTATCTTCCTTGATGATGTATAATGTGTTGATAAAAGTTACTGGAACCGCTCGTTCTTTTCGGAAGAAGTCCATCCCGAGCACGATGTCATAATCGTCGATTTGTACAATCGAGAAGTGTAGCTTGCCAGTCCAGGTTCCGATCTTAGCCTTTACGCCCCATGCGATTCCTTCTATTGGTTTGGGATCTCCATTAGCGACTTTGATCCAACCTTCCTGTGTGGTGATTCTTAAGCCGAGTTGTCTAGCCGTGTCTGGTGACATGAAGTTGTGACTAGCCCCGGTGTCGGTTAGTGCTTTCAAGATTCGCCCTTTTATTTCTACGTTCACAAAGCGGAGTCCTTGTGATTTGTCGTTGTCCACAATCGAAGTTGGGTTGCTTTGGTTCGCCATTTCTAAGGGTTTTCCTTCTTTTGCTATTAGCGCATTTAGAACTTGGAGTTGCATCGCTCCTAGCCGAACCTCCTCAGTTTCTTCTGGTTCGTCATCATCGCCGGCCTTTATTAGGGCCGTTAACTTGGCTTTCTTTAGGCAATCTCGGGCATTATGTGGCCCATCGCAAAGGAAACATCCTTTGTTAACAGCTTTGTTTTTGTCATATAAGGTTATGGCCCGGTTATTGTTCTTCCGGTACTGATTTTGATCGACGGGTTTTGCTCCCCCACCTTTTCGATCACTAGTCTCGGTGGTAGCTGGTGGTTTTTGCCATCGGTTCTCATTTCGGTCATTTAAGTTTTCAGCAGCGGCGATGGCCGATGACAAGTCTTGAACATTTCTTTGTTCAAGTTCAGTTTTTGCCCATTGTTGCAACCCATCGATGAAGTATATAAGGGAGTCCTTGGGCGATAAGTCCGGAATCTCAAGCACAAGGGTAGTGAAATCATTGATATAATCTTTGATACTACCCTTTTGCCTTAGATTGCGAAGCCGAATCTTGGCATCATGTTCGGCATTCTCCGGATAAAATTGTTTCTTAATTTCTTTCACAAAATCAGCCCAAGTTTTGATATCACACATACCTTTCTCGATTTCCATGTGTTTTCTTCGCCACCACAAAGTTGCGTTCTCCTTTAGGTACATTGTCACCGTCTTGAGTTTCTTGTTGTCATCCATGATGTCGACGGCTTCAAAGTATTGTTCTATTTCCCATATAAAATCATCAACAGCTCGCGCCTCTCGTTTCCCTACGAAAGCTGAAGGTTTTAGCACTTCGGTCTTTGAAGAGATGGTAGTGTCGCCTCTACTCGCTAAGGCTTGTTTGCAGATACTAAGTTCTGTTTGTAATTCTTTAAACTTTTCAGCAAACTTTCTTTCAATGTTGTTTTGAACTTGTTCAAGCTCTTTCATAAACATTTCTTTTAGCTCGCTCTGCATGACGGTTATAGCGAGTTTGACGTCATCCCTTAGCTCGCCGAGTTCGCTGCCTAGTGGTTCCACTTGCTGTAGCGACTCGTTAGTGTTTGTTTTGAATATGTCGAATTCAGCTTTGAATTCTTCTACTTGTGTTTTGAATTCAACAACTCTTGTTTCAATATCATCGACTCGTTTCTCAGTGCTTGCAACCCAATCCTTGGAAACATCTCGGTTCTTTCTTCTTCCTTTCCGAGTCTCCTCTCGTCCACGAACATCATCTCCACCTGGAGTGTTTGGAATCTTTCCTGGTTCAGCCATGTGCCAAGAGAATCGTTATTGCTCTGATACCACTTGTCACGGAGAAACTCTCTTTCTCGCGTGCGGCCTTAGATCACCGTCTAAGTAAGTCTTGCCGACTTGAACTCGTTAGTTCTTGGTAGCGGAAATGGTTAATGAAAGTGTTGGGTCACAAGTGAGAAGCTTGTAAATACTTGATCACAAGTTTTACAAGTAAAAGGCTTTGTATTTCACTAGAAAATGTTACAAAGTGGTTATGGATTACAAGTGTTGATGGTTTACAAGTTGCAAGGGATAATTACAAATGATGCCTTGATCACCTATTTATACTAGTGTTAGAGGATCTAGATGGTTCCATATCTAGATGGATCCATACCAAAATTTACCTAGGATCTTCTAGGGTATTCCTTGACAATATCTTGATATTTAGGGTGTTGACTAGTAGGATCTAGAGAGTTCCGGAGCTGCACTTTAGGAGCTGTTTTGACCAGCCCTTTCTAGGTGTTTCTAGACCATTCGTGGCTGGATCATGACTCTTATGTGTGCCCCATGTTGGCTGGAAATTAATTTGTAGACTGATCCGGAGACTTCCGGGTGGCTTTGGAGGCGACTAGATGTCCCCGGAAGCTCCTAGAAGCTGAAAATTTTTGGCTGAATTTTGGCGGGTCGTGACATCAAGCCATATTTAAACCATATTTATTCCTTTTTTTAATTGGTCTAGAGTTGTCACATCACATCCTATGTGGCATCTCTCAAAGGAGAGATTGTATAATATTATGACATGTAGGATTATTAGCTTTGCAATATATATATACTAGATTATACCCCGGGAACATCCCGGGGTTGAAAAATCTAATATGACATGTTAATTTTATATATGAAATATAATGATTCGTTTTACAGTTACATGCAAGAAAGCTTAGTGTAGCACCTAACCTAAAACAATTAAAAATGTATCTCCAATGTTAACGCCTAACCTTAAACAATGTATAACTCTTATATTAATATCTAACCTAAAACAATGTATAACTCTAATGCTAACGGATGTTGAAAATAGAATTCATATTTACTGATTTGAACATAATTAGTGAATTGCCTATACACCCTACAAAAAATAGTCGTTTTTTTCCTCCGTTTTTTATATAGCACTATGGTACTTGTTGGAAAGATAATAAAACCCTCGTTAATTTGGTGTAATTTTTTTTCTTTAAAAAATCTCATATATAAAAGATATTAACGTTTAAGAATTATGGGAGGAAACATAAGAGATAAAAAATCAATTTTATTTTTAAATTTTTTTTCCTAAAATATCTCAATGCCACATGGGATGACACATGACACACTCAAGGAGGAGAATGCCCCTTTGAGTGCCATGTCATTAAAATAGCTTTGGTTTATTATATGTATAGATTTATACTATATATTTAATCCATTCCAAATTAACTCTAACATTAAACTAATATAATACGTCTTTCTCGAATCCAAAATATTAAAAAAACATATAAATATATTGAATTTTTGTTTTAAGTAGGTTCGGTTTTAGACTTTAAGCATAAGAGGAAAAGATTTTTTTTAAGTTTCGGATTATCCGAATCCGGAACCGAAAATCGGATATCCTATCCGAAATTTCGAATCCGGATTCGGATCCCAATATTGACTATCCGAAATTTCGGATTATCTGATATTCGGATATCCGGAAATCAGATAATCCGACTTTGAACACCCCTAGATACGTGGGCTCTACATTATGAAAATAGTATGACATGGTGAATTTCATTAACCCTTTCATTAGAACTGTTACGTTTTTCTTTTGTTTATTAATTCAACCGTAAACTGGGTAGCTAACACAATATTCAAACCATCTTAAAAGTCTAAACTTGGGATTAAACACAATGGATTTTAACCATATTGGACCATTTTGTTTGTGCATGAAAGGTAAAGCCGAGGTCTCTAACTGATGTAAACGCATGTGTGTCGTGTCTCAGAATCTAAGAACATTAATAGTAGGATCGCTATATCCATAATTACACTAAAAATCACTATCTTTTCTTTTTCTTTTTTAATTAAATGGGAAGAGATAACGTACAAAGTGTAAGAAGCATTATCAGCCATTAGATTTAGGCGGTGGCAAGATGGTAATTAAAAATCCTAATCATATTTGGGTTAATCTAACCAAGGGTAAATTAGGAAAAACGCGTTTAAATTTTTGTGAAATCGCAACAACAAACATAATCGATGCAAAAATTTTCAATGATTGAACTTGATTTTTCATCGTTTTCAACTCGATTAAACGTTCAGAATGATTAAACAATCAATAATATTCGATTATAAAAAAAAATCAAAACGTATTTGATGAAATAGAAAAAAACAGAGTACGATAATTCAATTGATAAAATTAGTCGAATCATATTCAAAAATCACTATCAACGCATGTATTATTCACAGAAACGAATGATGTTGATAATAGAAGAAGAATTAAAGAAAAAAATGGCTTTCAAAAAAGTTTCAGATGATGAAGATCATAAACTCTTAAACAGAAAATCATAAAACGCACTTGATTTTTTTATAAAACGCAATTGGTTTTTTAAACACTAATTAAACTGGTTTTTACAAAAACGCACTTGGTTTTTGTAAAACGTACTAGGTTTTGTAAAACGCGTTTAGTATAAATAAAACTCACATTTTCCTCACTTTTTCCCCTATTTTACTCAGTTTTCCTCCAACAAACAAACAACTATATTCACACACAGTTCAGGTAAGGTTTTTATGGATTGGTTGTTTTTTTTTCTTCTTTTTCCTTTGTTTTATGATTAGCCAGAGATACAGAGATGTTGGCTTGGTTGTCTTCTCCGAAGATAGAATGAAGTGACTAGATCTGAGCCACGATTGAGGTCGGGTTGAAGTCGAACAACGTGAAAGGTTTTGAAGGCGTCAGAGGTTAAAGGAGAGAGGGAACTGTGAGGCTTTGGTCCGGCAGTTGGGTCAGGCGGTGGTGGTGGTGGTGGTTAATGAACGATTAATAAACGATTTGAAGGAACATTACCTTTTACCCCTTTTAAGTCAAGCAGGATTGAGTTAGTTAGAGTTAATTAGGGTTTACATGTGTCAAGTTGTGGTGGCTTCTTACACTTTGTAGGTTAAAGATACTTTGTATCCTATACTTTCTCTAATTAAATAATACTTTTTATAATTTTATCATTACATTTTATCTCTTCTCTACTCAACCAAATTCAAAAATTATTAAAAAATTATAGAGATTGAACAGTTTCGTATCATGTATAAAGATGAACAGTAACTTTCTCTCTTCATCACTCACAACCATTTACTATCACTTATCAAAATATGAAAATTATACTTACATAAATAAATAAGGAGAACCAAATGTGAATGCTATAGTTAATCGTGTGTTCTGTATCATATTGCCCTAAACACATTATGTATGACTATTAAAATTTGTAAAGAAGTATGCATCAATTGTGTATGACATCATGTGAATGACTTAACGGATGTCTAAGTTATTTGTGTATAAATATTATATATGCATCAATTCAACATCTTTTAACAGCTAATAAAATTTTCAATTATTTACATTTTTTAATTAACGTATTTTAGTTATTGATTAAAACTAAGTAAATAAAACACATTTTCATTTATTTAAAAAATAACAACTATTAAAAACATATTCATAAATCAACTTGAAATTAAAAAAAACAAATAACCAAAAGACAATTACTTTAAATTAAACAAATCTTTGTCCGAATCGAGGATGTTCAAATTTGTAGGCTAGCAATGTGTTTCACAAGATCATATCAAAGTATAAAATAGGGCTGTTCAAAACGCTCGGCGCTCGCCGATCGCTCGCCGCTCGCTCGTAATTTGCTCGGAAATTGCTCGTTCGATTTTCCGCTCGGTTGAAAACGAGCTGATCGGCTCGGTTCGGTTTGTAAACGAGCCAAGCACGAGCAAAAGTCCGTTCGGCTCGATATAATTTTTATTAATTAATTTTATATATAATTATATATATACACATTAATTACAACTATATTTATAGTTTTTTACATGTCACTCTATTGGGTTTGGCTCAATATATGCATATATACAATTATATTTATAGTTATTGGCCCAGTCAACCTAATGATAACTTAACACTAAGTTTAATTGTAAAACTCTAAGTCGTGAAAAAATATGCTTGACTTCCTATTCCCATTAGTTGTCCACCATCAATCATCTCTCCGCTATCGACCAATTCCACAACGCGAAAATCGTTCTCCGTAGTATGCTCATCACCTCACTTGCCTCAACTAGAGCCTCATTCTCGAACGGTCGAACCTCAGTCATCACTAGGCAGCGAGAATATTAAAGGAAACATTCCAAATTTATGGTTGTCCGTAAATACTCATCGCTCGTCGCTCGCTCGATGTTCGCTCGAAAAAATGAGCGCTCGAACAATACTCGCTCGGTTTCCTGATCGATTGTAAACAAGCCGATCGGCTCGGTTCGGTTTGTAAATGAGCCAAGCACGAGCAAAGGTCCGTTCGGTTCGGCTCGGCTCGTGAACAGCACTAGTATAAAATGTAAATCTTGATTCCACAACTTTGAAATGATATCATCGCGTGAGTATACTGGTCAAAGGGTTAAGGGTTCATCATTGACTTTGGTGATATTGCATTCTAGTCATCCTTTATGTCATCTTATGCAATACTAGTGGGAAGGCCCGCGCGTTGCCGCGGGTCGTATGTTTTATCGCCGCACGTTGCACAACGAGTTTCACATAATTTGTTTTTTACCTATATCCAAACAAGATGCCCATAATTTATTCAAAATCCAATTCGCTAAGAAATTTAATATATCAATTCACAGAGAGTAAGTGAGTATAAACCAAATAATCTACAAGTATTGAACATAAGATTAAAGTCACCCTTCACTCCCAAAATTTACGTATTTACACTGGGGAACAATATGGTTTAACTAATAAATATATATATTGAGGTTTTTAAACTTTACCATCACCATTAGTTTTTGGAAATTGGAATGTAAGGTATTTGACCACAAAAGTCAAACTGTGATTTTGTTTAGGAACAAAGGAGAATCATTTTGTTTGTTTCATTGGCAGCTCAAAGAAGACACTGGTCTAATATTACATTCGGTTCGAGATTCGGTTGGAGATTTCAAAAGAACGAACTCAATTGAATGGAGAGTAAATAGGTTTTACTTATCAATTATTGTGTTTTATAATGAAATTGATGATGGGTTTTATTTCTCTATTATGGTGTTTTAATAATGAAACTTAAGAAGGGGGTTACATATGGAGAGGGATAAAGAGTGTGTATTACTTATAAATACAATATGCTTTACATCTTGTACACAAGGGTATAAAAGGAAGAAATAGAATAAAAGTTATGAGATTAGACTTGTGGCTCTTGATATGCCATCTTAAAATTGACATAAAGTGACTATTTTAGCCATCTCTCCTCCTTTATAATGTAGTATAGACGAGATTTCAAAAGAACGAACTCAATTGAATGGAGAGTAAATAGGTTTTACTTATCAATTATTGTGTTTTATAATGAAATTGATGATGGGTTTTATTTCTCTATTATGGTGTTTTAATAATGAAACTTAAGAAGGGGGTTACATATGGAGAGGGATAAAGAGTGTGTATTACTTATAAATACAATATGCTTTACATCTTGTACACAAGGGTATAAAAGGAAGAAATAGGATAAAAGTTATGAGATTAGACTTGTGGCTCTTGATATGTCATCTTAAAATTGACATAAAGTGACTATTTTAGCCATCTCTCCTCCTTTATAATGTAGTATAGATGATACACGCGTACATCACATTCCTTATTTTTGCACTCTTCATTTCTTGTGCTGATCGATTAAGTATATCCAATTAATATTTCAAAACATCAAACGCTCGTTTAACAAATTTTATCATCGCCTTTTACACCTTCTCGAGCTTTTTTCTTTGTCCTCAGTTGATTATTGAAAAGAGACCATAAAAACAGACTATGTCGAGTAAATCCCATCAGCAAGATGGTATCCACGTTTATATTGTCACATGTTAATCAGAAATTGAGACCTCTGGCGTGATTCTATGCATTTCATTATTGACTAATGGGGGACATTGATGTATTTATTCAAAACGGCAACACCAAAATACGGAAGCAAAAACCATAAATCATTTGACATCGCCGCTTCTAACATCATCATAGGATATTTGTTATCACCTATCATAGATGACCTCACAAACTCGTGAGACACATTATCCAAATGACTTCCAACATAGTGGTGATGGGTCTAGCCATTCTAACAATACACAAGTATAGACAATTCAACGGTGATCTTATTTTATTGAGTTAAGAGAGCTTTGAGATAGACTCACACTCTCACACAACTAACTTAAAAAATTCAATTTTCTACCCTTCTAAGTAGTATAACTAAATCTTCAAATTTAAATGTATTTTTGTTAACTTATAAATGATACTTTAATGAACTAACTTTTATAGTTATTTGCGCCCAACTTACAAGACCTATTTTTGAATTGGGCCGTTTGGCCCGCTTTACATTTTGTGTCTATACCATAAATAGACCCGTTAACGAACTGAACGTTCATGAAATGTTCGTAAACTTGTTTAGCAGAAAGTTCGTTTACATTCGTTTATTTAATAAACGAACAAACACGAACAAAAAATTTTGTTCATTTAATTAAATGAACAAACATGAATACACCATTTTTCGTTCATTTATGTTCATAAACATTCGTTTATTTAAATTAGTTTATGTTTGTTCATTTAAATTTTAATATATACATAAGTAGTTATGTTTATATAAATACAGACCTAAAACAAGTTTTTTAACTACTTATACAAATATAACTTATTAGTAAATGAGATTTCTAGTAATAAAAAATAGTTTTTTTAATGAAACTAATCGTAATTAGTAACCAGATTATACAAATAACTACATAAAGTTCGTTTATGTTTGGTCAATTATATTGATTTGTGTTCATTTATGTTTGTTTAATTATATGCTTATTTGTGTTGTTCTATGTTTGTAAAATTATGTTCGTGTAAGTTTGTTTGTTTATGTTTTTTTTTTTTTTTTTGACAAGCAAAACAGGCACTTTTAGTTACCACAAACAAACAGTATACAAACCGGAATAGTGAGTCGCTACCCGAACCAAAAACTAAACGCACAGACAACTACAACCACATACAACTACAAGCAAAAAACTTCAACTGCATCTTTTTTTTTTCACTAGAACTCGAGCCCTTCAAATGACCACCATTTCGTCGTGTCGACTCCCACCATCTTCGAACGCTTAATCATCCACCAAAAAGTATTATCTTTGATCTCTTCTACAATTCTTGTAATCGCCATATTCTCGTATTTAAAAATCTTTGCATTTCTCGCCAACCAAATTTGCCAAATAGTCATAAGTATTATTGCATATATCGTGTCGCACCATTTCTTTGTTCCCTGCAAGTTTTTACCCCATTCCAAAAGTTCCATTAAAGTGACAACATTGGATGGGGGATGAACTTTGATCCACCTACATATGTGCCACCATGTTAACTTTGCCCAAAAACAACCCACGAGAGCATGATCTACCGTCTCGGCTTCGTCTTCACATCTTTTGCATATGCCATTACCGAAATTAAGCCCATTGAAAGCGAGCAAATCTGCAGTCGGAATACCCTGAAGCGCAGCCCTCCACGCGAAACAATTCACCTTTGGCGTAGCTAATTTGCTCCATTTGAAGACGCTTGAAATCTGCAGCCCTTGTGACCCAATAACCAGCTCGTTTCTGACCACTTTAACTTGAAAATCTGCCAGATTACTGTCGTGAACCCAGCCCATTTGTCCCTCCCAACCTGCAGTGTTTGAGCCTGCAAAAGGCGCTGCAACTTGCCCCATTGCTACGCCTCTTCCGTTGTTGAAGGATCCCGAACCCATTCCCAACCCCAGCTAACGTTTTCCTCATTTTTCGTGTAATTGTCAATCACTTTCGCTTTCTTTTTTCTGCAAATACCATAAAGTTCTGGAAATCTATCTTTCAACCTCCCACCTGAAACCCAAGAGTCGCCCCAAAATGATACCGTGCCTCCATCCTTCATTGCACAACCGATTTTATTTTGTAGTTCTATACCCCTCTTCATAAAGTCTTTTTCAATTGCAGCAATTCCAATCCAGACACCTCCCGAATTCTTTTTATGCGGAATGAACGTCAAGTCTCTTGCGCCACCGTGTATTGCCTCAATAGTTTTCACCCATAATTGGTCGCTTGACTCCTTAAATCGCCACCACCACTTTGCTAATAAACTTAGATTCATATCATCAAGATTCCCCACCCCGAGCCCACCCAACCTTTTCGGCCTAAGTATTCTTTCCCACGCAACCCACCGAATTTTTTTGACATTTGTTGATCCTCCCCATAAGAACCGTGGTGTATGGCAAGAGACATGCAGAAACATGAAGAAACATGAAGCAGGAGCAGATCTGTAACACAATAGTTCAGATTTGTAACTCGAAGCAGGAGCAGATCTGTAACACAATAGAAACATGAAGCAGGAGCAGATCTGTAACACAATAGTTCAGATCTGTAACTCGAAGGAAACTCGATGAAACATGAAGCACGTGCAAAAACATGAAGACGAAATCCAGATTTGGTTTTATTTTTTTATTTATTGCATATATCAAGATCTGTAACACATTAGTCCGTATGTTTTTTTATTTGTTTATTTATTGCATAAATCAAGATTTGGGTTACAAGATTTAAAAGGCTTATGTTTTTTTTTATAAATAAATGTAATGGACGTTACCTACACATTTTTTATGATAATTTATGGGTTACAAGATTAAAAGGCTTATATTTTTTTAATAAATCAAGATCTGTAACACATTAGTCCGTATGTTTCTTTATTTGTTTATTTATTGCATAAATCAAGATTTGGGTTTTTATTATTATTATTATTATTATTATTATTATTATTATTATTATTATTATTATTATTATTATTATTTATTGCAAAAGTTGTAACAACACATGTCACATAGTTTTTTTTAGGATTTTTAAATATGTAAATTATTATGTTATAGGTGTAACTGGGTTTAGCATTTTTATATAACAATTTGAATTTACTAACATTTGTTTCAAGTCATTTTATTTTATGTTACTTTTCACATAAATAACCAAGCACCCATTTTTTTCTAAGTCCGTAACACAAATGCACTATGGATCTATAACAGAGATGTAATTTGTTTTTCTAATAAAAAATGGAGCTTGTAACTTGTGGTTCAAAATCTATACGTTCGTTAGTTCATTTTTTTAATGTATTAGTTATGTTTTAAATAATTTTATTAGTTATGTTTTATATTTTTTTTTTATTTTTGTTACAAATTTACAATTTGAATATAGACAAATGTATTTTTTTTATCGGGAGTGCAAAGTAAGCTCGCTTGTTACAGAAAACCTTTTGTAACTTCTGATACATTAGGGTTGTAACACAATTTCAATGTTTTTTTATTAACATATTTTTGTCATTAACGTATTTTTGTTTTGGATCCATATCATGTTACATAAATATAACATTATGGTATAAGCTGTAACAAGGTAACAAAAGCTGTAACATACTATAAGTATAAGTTGTAACACAATTTCAAAAGCTGTAACATTTGTTGTTACAGTTACCGTGTTTAGTTTATATGTTATGATATAAAATAATCTGAATATGAAACTAGAAAAATGTTAAATTTAACTATTAAAAGAGAGAGAAAAGAGAGGAGAGAGAGAGTTGTCAGGGAAAGAGATGATTGAAGGGTGTCAGTTACTTTGTTCTTTTTGACAGTTTAACAAAATGTTTGTTGACTCTTTTACCCTTCCATGCTTTAGTTGCTTTTTTTTCTTAAAAAAAAACAAAAAATCAAATGAAAAAACAAGTGCTATTGATCAAGATGATTGAAGGGTCAAGATGAGGTTTTCAAGGTTTCTTTAACGGGAGGGTTTTCAATTTATCATCCCTATATATATATATATATATATATATATATATATATATATATATATATATATTCACAAATGTGTACGTTTATGTATTAATAAATACATCAGGCTATTTTTTTTCTTTATTTATTGTTTTTTTTAAATTGGTTACATACAATTTGTAGTTAATAGACAAGCCGAGTCTATGATTGTAGTATTTATCACAAGACAAGCTAGCTCGAGCCTTTGATTTAGAGCACAAAACGAGTTGAGGAAGTCTTGAACGAACTCTATTAAGCTTAAGGACTCTAGACTCGTTTATCCTGTAGGCAGCTACAAAGTCAAACGCATTATTAGATTACGATGTTATGTATATTACAGGTTTGATGCAATAATTGAAGAGGGGGGCCATTGAAAAAATTTGTGAGCACAGCCAGATAATTCTCATCGGATAATTACGGGTGCATGTGTGTTTTTTATGCTCCATCTCTCTTTCTGGATAACCAAACACATCTCACTTTTTTCCCACTCAAATAATTTTGATATATATTAAAAAACTACTTTAAAAAAAACTAAAAAAGGAAAACATTGACACAAAGTGGTTTCTTGCAAGGAGCTGTCTTTCTCGTCCCTCACGAGAATGGTCCCCTTCCAACCCTGGCCAACTACCCATGCTACGATGTCTGCAGTTCACCCGACAACGAAAACGACATGTCTCACTTTCGTTCAGTGATGGATCTAAACCAAAATTTTAGAGGTAACGTAATACAAAAACGCAAGAAAAAAATTTGCACTATGCCGGGAAAAGTTGAGGGGTAGTGGCGCTACCCTTGTTAACACACTACATCAGTCACTACTCTAGTTCCAGCCCTTCGATCAGCCCGAGCTACAATCTGGCCTAGTTTAACAACTTAAATGTGGTCATGTGATCGTACGACACCTTAAACACGTCTTAAGTTGTGAAATTGTTATTTTATTATTCGTACAATAAAAATATGTACGAATAATTGGAGAAAATTGAGTAAATGCAACATGTAATATGTCTATTTTGGTGTCTGAATTTGGACAACAAAACGTCGAGAAATGTATATTTTGACACGTCAAGTTGTAACCTTTGTGGGGACTCATGAGCTAGCATAGCCTCTCTCAGCCACACAAAATGTAGATGAAAATGTTTGTTGAATGAGAAAGTAAACTAATAATAACGAATAAGTAGGAAATTATTTAATTAATAACAACTCACGAAATAAAAGGTTAATATTAATTGTAAAATGTCAAAATAAATTGAATTACTAGATTTTTCAAAGTATTTGAAATTTGATGAATGAAGAGATAATGAGACCGCGCAACCGTACGGGCCCACATCTCAGTACACGCCAGCACAACAGGCCTACGTGGACTTCTAGAAAGCGGCGCGGGACACCTCGTACCATGACAGCTAATGACCGACAAGGGAAAGGGACGCCCAGCCAATCAGAGGCGTTTATTCCCTGTTCCATGATCGCATGCAGGTACGAGGTATTAGAATAGTACGAGAAAGGACAGACACAAGACACGTGGACCAATAGCAAAGCGACAGCGCAGCGAGTGACAACGGCCCAATCGTACAGTCAGCTGTCATTCTCCTTCCATCCAATCACAGGCGACCTCAGATGGCCTATAAATACCCTCCTAGGTCAGACGAGGAGAGGGATGAACAATCATTGAGAGAGCTACACATAGTTATGAGAAATAGATTATAGTCGAAGCGCTGTAACGATAGCTAGTCCAGAGTCTTGTAACAGTCATTGGATTATTAATAAGAATCGTGTCTTTACTCGTGCTCATATTCATAGTATATTGTTATATTGGTGTTTCTTCATTGGTGGCGCCATCCGTCTATTTGAGCATCCAAGAACACTAAAAACTTCTATTTTTCAAGCACAATAACTATGTCTCTCATACCTCCATTGCCGAACTTCACCAATACTAACTCAGACACCGACGCTGCCCAGGGAGGCACCGGCCAGTCTGGGAATAATGCAGAGGTTCAGCAACAGACGACAAACACGGGTCCGGTTGTCACCCCATCTTCGGAGACAAGACGGACCCCTCTTTCCAGTTTCTTACAGAAACAAATCAGGCTTCCCCAGTTGAAAATGCCGCGCCGATGGTTAGTCCGGAGGTGTGGTACGCTCAACAAAAGGAAGCCCTGAAACGTATCTACATACAGAAAATGAAAGAGCAGCAACTCAGAGAGACCGCCCGCACACTTTCTTACAGCGAAGGACCGTCCAACGCTGCAAGAAACAATGGTGGAAGTAACCATGACACAGACCCAACATGGAGAGAAGACTCAGATGAGTCCCAGAGTCGTTTCACCCGTGACATAAGCCAGCCCCTGAACAACACCGTTGTACGAGGGCATTTTATGACCGGTGACGACGACCTCACCAAACCTTACTATCCTCCATCGTTCATGGAAAAGTCAAAATTCACTCCGCGCATTGCGCTGACTCCCCTACCCCCAAAGACAAAAATCCCAAGTACCTTGGGTAAATTTGACGGGACAGGGGATCCAGACGATCACCTGCGAACTTTTGAAGTCGCAGGGAAATGCGCGCAATGGAGCTTGCCAGCATGGTGTCACATGTTCGCGCAGACACTAACGGGTGCTGCGCGGGTATGGTTGATAGCCTGCCAAATGGAAAGATAGACAACATCCAAGGAACTGACCGATAAATTCTCAGATCACTTCAGCCAGAACAAACGCATAGAGCGCGACTCAACTGACATCCTACAAGTAAGGCGGCGCGATAACGAGTCAATTGAAGACTACATCACTCGGTTAAATCGGGAGGCACTACAAATCGGGCCCATCGGTTTCGAACTCATGAAAGCAGCCTTCACGCAAGGGGTAAGATGTGATTCCCTCATTCGCACCCTGGCCGGCTGTACTGGAATGCCCAACACATGGGACGAGATCATGAAAGGAGCCAAGACTTATGCAAAAACAGAAAGGGAATTATCCGTCTGGAACCGAGTGCAAGCACCACAATACACAGACGTCCAAGCGCAAGCCGCGCGCTCAAGGCATGGTCGACAGGACAGAAGGGGACGAGGCTCTGTTTGGAACAGACTCCAAGGAGGCACCCAGACAGAGACCAAACCCACCGAAGTCCATGACCACAAGGGACATACCCAACATGATCACAGGTCAGGAAGAAGGAGCCAAAACAACTGGACTCCGCTCACAAAAACCCAGCGCAAGTGCTGGCAACAGAAAACGTCACTTTCCCTGAACCCAAGGTAATCAAACGAAGAGACAACCTGGATCCAGGGAAGTTCTGCGCATATCATCAGGATATAGGACATGACACAGACAAATGCTACCAGCTAAGACAAGCGATTGAGGAGGCCCTGAAGTCAGGAAAACTCGGACATTTGTTGAAAAATGTCGAGCGCAAGCAGCAAGAGGGGCCACCCCAAAAGAAAATAAAAAATGTCAGCTTGATGATACACTCCGACAGACGAAAACAAGCAAAGCGGAAGCGAGATCAAGTGGCGGAATGGCGGATGGGGGGAACAGCAGAGGTACAGTTCCAACGGTCAAAGGTGGACCCTCATCCACCCGCGCACTAGTCATCACAACCATTTTCGACCACTACAGGACTACCCGCGCGTTGGTTGATACGGGGAGTAATTCTGACATCATGTACGAGCAATGCTTTAACCTCCTTGACGAGGAAGACAAGCAGCGCTTGCGCCCAGTTAACTCACCGATCATGGGTTTCTCAAATGAAGTCATATCTCCACTCGGAAAAATCTCCTTCCGCCTAACAATGGGAGATAAGGCACATTCTAGAACGGAAGACGTTACCTTCCTTGTCGTCCCCACGAAATCCAGATACGACATCATTCTGGGGCGCGAGGCAATGGCCGCTTACAACATGGTCCCCTCAACAAATACATGGGGCCATCGGGTTTCCCACTCCGACAGGCGTAGCAATCATATGGGCCAACAGAGAGTGCGCCATGACAGAGGAGCCACACCCTTCCAAAATGCTAAAGGCCACTCCGCGCACAGAACCAGAGAAGTGGGTCCTCAACCCCAAGTTCCCAGAGCAGACCGTGACACTAGGGGCAGCGATCTCCGAAAACATCCGAGAGCACCTAAAACAACTCCTGCGAAGAAAACATAGATGTTTTCGCGTGGCAACCATCAGACATGGTGGGGGTGGTCCCGCGAGAACTCGCCCAACACAAGCTCAATACATACCGTTCAGTTGAGCCAATTGCGCAAAAGCGCAGGAGTATGGGCGCCGAAAAGGCCAAAGCAATGAATGACCAAGTAAGTGAACTGTTGAAAGCCGGAATTCTGAGGGAAACAAGATATCAAACGTGGTTTGCAAACCCAAGTCATGGTCAAAAAGAGCAACGGAAGCTGGAGAATGTGTGTGGACTACACGGATCTCAACAAAGCTTGTCCAAAAGATTGCTACCCATTTACCAGAGATAGATCTAAAAATCAACTCCCTCGCGCCATTCAGATTCAAATGTTTCCTAGACGCCTACAAAGGCTACCACCAGATCCAAATGGCGCCGGAGGAGGAAGATAAAACTGCTTTTCGAACAGACAAAGGTGTTTTCTGCTACACCAAAATGCCGTTCGGACTCAAGAATGCAGGAGCAACTTATCAACGATTGATGGATCGCGCATTTGCGCAGCAAATTGGCAGGAACCTCGAAGTCTATGTGGATGACCTAGTCATCAAAAGCAAAGAAGAGGATCAAATGTTGAAAGACATTGAAGAAACCTTCAAACATCTGAAGCAGATCCACATGAAACTCAACCCGAGCAAGTGTGCTTTCGGGATGGAGGAAGGGAAATTCCTAGGGGTGATTGTCACCAAAGACGGTTTCCGGCCCAACCCAGAAAAAAATCCAAGCTATAGCGCAAATGCCATCCCCGTCAACACTGAAGGAAGTCCAAACTCTGAAAGGATGCTTGGTAGCCATCAACAGATTCCTCTCCAATCACGCAACCAAGTCAATCCCATTCATTGAAACATTGAAAAGCTGCCTTAAAAAGAATCAATTCAAATGGACAGCGAAGCTAATAAAGCGTTTCAGGACATGAAGGCCTGCCTAATGGATCTCCCCACTCTCACTGCACCATTACCAAGGGAGCCTCTGACAATGTATCTCTTCGCCACAGAACGAGCTGTAAGCGCGGTACTGATGGTCGACCGCAAGCTGGTCCAGACTCCAATCTTACTATATCAGCAGAGTCTTAACAGACGCAGAAACAAGATAAACCACCATGGAAAAATTGGTGCTAGCGCTAGTGCACGCTTCGCGCAGGCTACGTCGATATTTCCAGGGCCATCCAATAAATGTGCTGAGTGACTATAAGCTGAACAACGTACTATCAAAGCCAGAGCTATCAGGAAGGCTAGCCAAATGGGCCATCGAGCTAGGCGAGCACACCATTTTCTACAAGTCCAGACCAGCAATTAAAGGGCAAATCCTGGCAGACTTTATAGCTGAAGTACCATAAGAAAAGGTAGAGGAATGCAGAGCAGAACAAGGCCCACAACCACAATCCGATGACTAAGCGATCTGGAACCTGTACACAGATGGAGCTTCCAATGATGAAGGCGCGGGCGCAGGAATCGGCTCGTCCACCCTGACGGGGCGGAATTCACTTACGCGATCCGGCTAGAGTTCAAAACGACAAACAATGAAGCCGAGTATGAAGCTTTCCTCGCAGGCTACGCATTGCGCAAAAACTAGGCGCTAAACATGTCTTTGCGCACGTAGACTCCATGTTAGTGGCAGGACAGATCACCGGGAAGTATGACGCCAAAGACCCATCCATGGTAACATACCTCCAGCATGCAAAAGAGTTAATGAGTAAATTCTCAAGCTGTACCGTCGACCACATCAGCCGCAGTCAAAACAAGCCAGCGACGCTCTAAGCAAAATGGCGTCCACAAATTTCGGCCATTTAGCAAAAGAGGTCCGCCTTGAAGTGTTAGCCGAGCCATCGGTTCCACCTAAAGAGGTCCATGTAATCCAAACCGGCATTGACAGTTGGATGACCCAATCATTTCCTATCTCACCACAGGCGCACTCCTAGACCAGCGCGCCGAAGCCAAGAAGATACAGCACAAAGCGCTCCAGTACCAAATGCAAGATGGAGTGCTATACCGGAAATCGTATTTGGGGCCATTGTTGAGATGCGTCGACGGAACAGACGCAGATTACCTAGTCAGAGAGATACATGAGGGAATATGTGGGATACACGCGGGCCGCGCATGGTTGTTGCGAAAATCATGAACGCCGGCTATTACTGGCCTGGCATGCATCTTGACGCGCTTAAAATCATACGACGCTGTGACTCTTGCCAGCCCATGCGCCCCAAGAATGATCTCATACCAGTGACATCCGCTTGGCCATTCCAGAAATGGGCCATCGACATTGTGGGCCCATTCCCGATGCCACGGGCAAAAGAAGGTACCTGATCGTCGCAATCGACTATTTCACAAAATGGATAGAGGCCAAACCACTGGCAGAGTCAACACAAGTCAAGTGAAGAAGTTCATCTGGGAATTCCTTATCTGCCGCTTTGGGCTACCAATGGAGATTGTCACAGATAACGGAACCCAATTCGCGGACAAAGGGCTCCTAAAGTGGTATGCAGACCTGCACATCAAGCCCATCTTCACATCAGTCGCGCACCCACAGGGCAACAGGCAGGTGGAACGCGCGCGAACAGAAGCATCGTTGAGGGAATCAAAGGCAAGGGCTAGGAACAAAAGGAAAGGCTTGGGCAGAGGAGCTACCGAGCGTGCTATGGGGCCAACCGAACACTGACAAAAACGAGCACCGGTGAGACTCCGTTCAGCCTAACCTACGGCTTCGAGGCAGTGATACCAGCCGAAATAGGGTGCGCATCAGCAAGGGTCCTTCGGCGAACTACACGATAACGACAAGGAGCTGCGCACCAACCTGACCTGCTCGAAGAACGCCGAAACCTAGCAACGTTAATGGAGGCCAACTACAAAAGGCAGCTGGAAAAATACTACAACGCCCAAGGTTAAGCTCAACACTTTCAAGACAGGAGATTTCGTCCTCAGAAACAACGAGGCAAGTGGGGCGCTACCACAGGGCAAACTCACCCCCACCTGGGAAGGCCCTTTACCGCGTCACCGAAGTACTTGGCAAAGGAGCTTACAAGCTATCGACACGGGATGACAAGCTGATCCCGCGAACATGGAATGCAACGCAGTTGAGAAAGTGTTATATGTAATGGTTATGGTACTGTAATGAAGGCTGTTTAGCCATTTAATATGACGAATGTTCATTTTCTTACCTTCAAACATCTATTCTGTTTAAAAATCCATTCATTACACACGCAACGAAACAACGACATAGATTAAAACGGTTGTGTATGGTTAAGATACAACGCGCAAACCAAACATTGTATGGTTAAGATACAATGTCTAAACTAAACAATTGCACTGTTAATTTGCAATTTTCTAAACTACGCTGTATGGTTAAGATTACAACGCGCAAACCAAATATTGTATGGTTAAGATTACAATGTCTAAACTAAACAATTGCACTGTTAATTTGCAATTTCCTAAACTACGCGCTGTGATGGTTAAGAAACAACGCGAAACAAACATTGTATGGTTAAGATACAATGTCTAAACTAAACAATTGCACTGTTAATTTGCAATTTCCTAAACTACGCGCTGTATGGTTAAGATACAACGCGCAAACCAAACATTGTATGGTTAAGATACAATGTCTAAACCAAACAATTGCACTGTTAATTTGCAATTTCCTAAACTACGCGCTGTATGGTTAAGATACAACGCGCCAAACCAAAACATTGTATGGCTAAGATACAATGTCTAAACTAAACAATTGCAATGCTAATTTGCAATCTCTTAAACGCGCGCTGT